>VDFB02298449.1:107361-130604 GCA_007258455.2 Sequoia sempervirens
AAAGGGTCCTGATAAATCAATTTGATGCTCAGAAAAACAACGGTGCAGTCGGTTTCGGATTCTGTCATGTTTAAAGCAACTTACGAGGAAGTCAACGGTGTTCAAATGAGCCTCCAGTATTGACTTTGTTTGAAAAATGCCATTTTGACCTTATAAATAGGTTGACAAAGGGGGTAAAGTCAATTCACTTTTACTATTTACCTTGCAAAACTTGAGAGCTCAGAGCGAAAAGGTCGCGATGCTTGAGGATGGGTATTCGGTCAACCGAGCACCTTAGAGATTGAGGACCCGGTGGCCAGAGGGCTTAGAGGCAGCGGTATGTACCCTAAACTCCCTTTGTCATTTTATCATTTTACGTGCTATTTAATGCTTTTTAGGGTAGTCAACGCCTGCGCCGCGACGAATATGCGTTCGCGTAAGCCGCAATTGCCTTCGCGTTCGACGCATTCGATGCGTCGCGATGCAAGTGCAAAGAATAAAAAGGTCATTCCGGTGGTTCGCACCGCAATTGACAATTCGTGCGACGCAAGTGAATTTTTGAGTCGCATTTGACCGCTGGAAAGCCGCAATCGATATTTTGCGACGCAATTGCTATGTTGAATGTCGCAATTGTAAGATCGTGTCGCAAACGCCATGTTGCGACGCATTCGATAAATTTCATGACGCAAATGATATTACGAGACGCAATTGACATGTCGAGATGCATTTGATGTTTTGAACGACGCAGTTGTCTTTTCGCGACGCAATTGCTTGGTTGTGACGCATTTGTCTGTTGTCTTAATAAAACTTGTTTTGATGTTTGCGTGACCTTAGATGCTTTGCTGATGTTTACAGTTGTTCAAAAAGTGCTGATGCAGTGTTCATCTTTTTACAGAGGCAACTTTCCCCTATTTATACTAGAGAGAGCAGACTGACCACCTTTCGGTTCATGGATCAGTTGGGCCCGCGAGAGCGGCAACGATTGATGAGACTAGGCTTATTCTATGCTGCGTCATGCCCACCATTTGGCGAACAGGGGTCTGCTGATGGCATTGTGCGAGCGATGGCACTTCGAGACCTGTTCCTTCCATCTGCCGATAGGTGAGGCCACCATTACCCTGGAGGACGTCTATCGTATTCTCCGGGTTCCTATTCGAGGGGAGCGGATTGTGTATGATCCATGTCATGGCAAGCAGACCTTCCGTGCCTATTATCAGGATCAGGGTGTTGGACTGGGGATTCAGGGCTATGAGATCTGATGGGAGTTCATGGCAGAGCACTACGGGTGCTTTGATGCATTTTTGGCGACGATGATTGCGGGTATCCTGATTCCTGACCGGCGAGGTCATGGATTTCCGATTGGTTGGGGGGACGTCCTGGTCGGCATGAGATGGAACAGGAAAGTTTATGCATGGTGTCTCTGCCTGCTAGTTATGCTTTACCATCAGCTTCATGATGTCGCGTACAAGAGAGGAGAGAGTATCTCTTGCGGGACCACTCTTATGATGATCTGGGCATGGGAGCACATTGTTATATTCCTCCCTCCTATTGACAAACCACAGCTAGCCGAGGGGATGCCCTACTCTTACTACTATGCTGGCACATTACAGCAGACCCATATGGGCGATACAGGGTGGTGGTGTCACAAGATTGACACCATGGTGATGTTCATTTGGAGGCTGTACAGAGACTGTGCAACATGGGACAATGAGGATGAGCACCTCAGCTTCTGCAGGCAGTACAGATATCTGATTGGCAGGACAGTGCAGATGTCACTGATCATTGAGATGTACCTCCCACAGCGTGTTCTTAGGCAGTTCGGAGAGCAGCAGGATGTGCTTGTTGGGACAGCAGAGTATGCCAGGTCATCTAGAGAGTATGCATGGGGGCCGGCCATCCCAGTGGCCTTTGTGACACAACAGATAGATGGGTTAGTAACCCAGGCCTAGGGTTGGAGAGGAGGAGCAGCAGATCTGGGTACGATGCCAGCATATGATCTATGGTGGCAGGCACGCTGACCAGTGCCCTTGATAGATCTTAATGAGACCCGGCTACCGAGTTAGCTGGTAGTCAGTTGATACATGGAGTTACCATAGGCGAGGCAAGGAATTAGCAGAGAGGCGAGGATCGTGAGAGAGGAGAGGCCGAGGAGGCTGGGGGAGGCGGAGATGGAGGGAGGGCAGGAATGATAGAGAAGCGAGGGAGGTGGAAACCCGAGAGGTAGGAGGTGAGGAAGGAAGCGAGAGGTGGGGATGGAGAGGCGAGGAAAGGCAGAGAGAGAGAGTAAGAGAGTGGGGATGGAAGGCAGGCCGAGGGGTGATAGTGGAGATGGCGGGAGAGGCGGCAGCCCAGAGATGGGCAGAGGAAAGAGCGAGGTCGGAGATGCGCCACAGAAATTGAGTGAGGGTGGCGTTAGATGCTATCCCTGAGGTTGGTGAGGAGGGTGAGGGTGAGGAGCAGCCCAGATAGGAGGGAGAGGGGGAGGGGAGGCAGGAGGAGGAGCTAGAGATGAGGGGACAGGAGGAGGAGGTAGAGGTGAGAGGAGAGGAGGCGGAGGTGAGGGGAGAGGAGGCGGAGGTGGAGGTGAGGGGAGAGGAGGCAGAGGCAGAGGTGAGGGGACAAGAGGTGGATGTGGAGGATGATGATGACGAGGATGATGCCATGGATGAGGCTAAGAGGCTTCTGAGATGGTAGATGGTGGAGGGGGAGGAGGAGATACCGTCGTCTTCAGGGTTTCCGCCAAATGCCCCAGCAGATAAGAGAGTGGCAGACCTTCAGCAGAGATTGGACGCCAGCTTGGCACAAGTTAGGTCTTTATAGTCAGCTCTGGAGGTAGCCCGGGTAGAGCGGGATCAGGCGGTGATCCACCAGCAGGATGCAGCCCAGTGGTGTACCAAGTTTGCAGCCTTGTGCATAGGACCTATGGGAGACATGGCTCGGGAGTTGGTCAGAGTTAGCACGAGATTGGGGCAGTACCAGACTCTCTATGAGCAGGCAGTGCCGCTAGAGTGACGAGATCCTACCCTATCTTGATCACAGACGAGGACAGGTAGTGGACAGAGGTCAGGCAGTGGCAGTGGTACGAGGAGCCATACTAGTGTCAGAGGGTCTACCTCGATAGGGCACACTTTAGGACACAGGTCCCATCATTCGCGCAAGCACACTCTAGGTCACAGCCATGGGTCGACTGGTTCAGCGCATAGGTTAGTACCGGGTCAGCCACCAATGACAGATCCGTCCCCCTCTCAGAGTCCGGCTGCAGTGACTTCACAGTTGTTTACCACTGTCAGGATGATACCTTCACTCGTGGTTCCATCAGTTTCTCAGACAGAGGTTGCTACAGGACCCCTTATTGCTTCAGAGCCAGTGACAGGGCCTCGGCCACCACATTCCTCACCTCGAGGGGATGATGAGAGCCTACCTTAGGGGCATACTTGTATTTCGACACACTATGTATATTATTGAGCCTGCGAGCTCCATTTTTGGGATATCCGTTGACTCTATCCTATGACATTGTACCTTTTTTAAATGATTCTATATGATGATACAGTTTTGATGTGGCCTACATGTGTTATATGATGCTTTTGCTTTATGTATTATGACATGTATGATGTATGACTTATGATTCCATGTATGTCCTATGATGCCTATTTGTGATTTTTGATGTCATGATGATGCAATGCTTATTTATATGATTATGTTAATGATGTGCATGATGTATTTATGTAAAAGATGCAATATTGATGATCATGTTAATGTAATGCTTGTGATTATGTATATGATTTAATGCCATGGATGATGTATGTATGAACCTAATGCAATGTATATAATCATGTATGCACTTATGTTTTTGGATGTCACAGGATATCATCGTTGGATGGACGAGAGAAGACGATGAAGCTGATGAGAGAAGATGACCAGATCGAAGAAGAGAAGACATGAGACCTATGAAAATGCATGTTAATTCCTAGACCAAATCCTTCAAAACTTTACTATAGGACTTTTAATATTTATTGCTCTTAATCATCATTGGGCAAACTGTTGTAATGGCCAACAAACACCATGATATGACAGAGATCAAGGTGTGCAAGGTCATACCATTACCTAAGACAAACAGTCACAGACAAGGATGATCATGACTCATACTACGAGTGTGATTGCCTTAGTCTTGTTGTCATAATCAACCACATGCAGGAAAAAGACAAGGACAAATCATGAAATGTCGCTGCTTCTCTAAATCCTGTTTTTAGGACATCCTTGAGAAACTAGTAGCATGATTGTCAAAATACAGAAAGAAAGAGCCCTTACCATGATATGTCATTGTTTTTCTAAATCCCAAAATCAGGACCTCGCTGAGAAACTAGTAGTCATGCGTTTCAATTGTCATGCTACGTCGTTGCTTCTCTAAATCTTGCTTAGTGGGATCTCGCTGAAAAACTAATAACATGATAAAAGATCAAAAGACAATTGTCAAGTGTTCGCCAAGTGCGTCTGGATATCCATTGTTCTGATGTCAAGATGCCATGATTGATAATGTCGAGGTGTCTGAATGTATAAAGTTTTGACGACCTTTAAAAAATGTCGAGACTTGGTGAATTCAGGAAGGACACATCCTGAATAATGTCGATGCCGAGAGGATTTGATCCCTAATGGTCGTAAGGGGTTCCTCAAAATAATGATGATGCCTAGGAAGGACACATCCTAAGGCATAAATGACAAAGTTGGTTCTTCAGAAGGACACATCTGAAGAATACTGGTGTTATGAAGAGTGATCCTTAGATGTCAAGAAGATCGCTTAAAGTGTCGAATGACGATGACGATGCCTAGGAAGGACACATCCTAAGGCGTAAATGACAGAGGTTATTGTTCAGAAGGAATCATCTGAAGACTAACCAAAATTTGACAGTTTGACCGGTTTATGATGATTTGACTTGCTTTGACCGAGTTTGACTTGTGTTTTGACTATATGCCGATATTGCCTTGATGATATGTATGATGTGCCAATGAGATTGCCATGCTGAATAAATGATTATTTTACTTTGTTTCAAGAGTTTTCCCATGTGGAAATTGATTGAAGATCTTTGACATGTGTGCCAATGTAGTGCCATGAACCCTAATGGACTGACCTAGTGCGGCCTCGGGGGCTCATCGATAGATGGCCTTGCCTACATCATACACTTAGAGACCTCGTAGTTCGACATGACCAATGACTTTGTCTTGATGAGCAAAGATTGTGTCATGATTTTATTTTGACAAACCTAAAAGGACTGACCTAATGTCTCAGGGACTCAAATATGAGTCTTGCCTACATAGCAAATGCGCAGAGACAACGTAGTTCGGACAGATGATGAAGACTGATTTGACATGATTGATTTTGACCAGAAATGACAGTGTGTTCGTGTTCTTCGAGTGGTCTAATGATTTTGTTCGATGTTTTCTTCAGGACGTTTTATGATTTTTAGGTCTTTCTTCAGGATTTTTTATGATGTTTTTTTTTTATTCTTTGTTTGGGGACATTTTCGCGAATGTTTTGTGTCTTTTTAGGACATTTATTAGTGTTTTGGCTTTTTCGGGGACTTTTTATGATGTTTTTGTCTTTTTAAGACTTTTTGGAGTATTTTTGGTCTTTTTGGGACTTTTGTGATGTTTTTGTCTTTTAGGGACTTTGCAATGTTTTGTGATCATACGTCTTTGCAATTGCATAATAAAACATTTGCCCCGATCAGGTCTAAGACTTGGCCCTTGCGAGGATAAGGGCGGATGCTGTGACTTGTTAGGCCAGACGGTGTGGGGACTGATAATGTCAATCATTGCTTCTATAGCCCAGTCCGAATTAGGATGTAGAAAGCGGTGATTCGCGGAATAATGGCGAGAATACCTTCGTCCCTAGGACAAGTTGAACTCAAAGTAATGATGAATAATGAGCAATGATTGAATTCGCGCGGCCTTTGTTTGCAGGTTTCACCATAGTACTTATCCAAAGCACCTATTTACCAGGTTTTCACTGTTGGACGAATTATTTCTCTTTACTATTTTTTTCATTTTTTCATTTTATTATTATTATTATTATTTTTGGTGTCACCAAAGGCGCTTTATTTCAGTTTCATCAGTGGCCGATTTTTATCTTTCATTTTTTTGTATTTTAGCATTTAAAACCATCCTTTGATGCTATGCATAGAACTTTCAAAGATGTAAACTGTTGATGGGTTCTGTCAATTGTTCCCCATCTGGAGTTGCCAATTGATAAGCTCCAGAACCAAAAGAAGATATGATAATATAGGGACCTAGCCAGTTTGGTTCAAATTTTCTTGGCTTTTCTCTATCTGCTTGGTTCTTGGGGTTCTGCATTAGAACTAGGTCGCCGATGTCAAACTTTCTGACCATAACCTTTTTATTGTAGCTGCGACAAAGGCAGTTCTGATATGCTTGGAGATGATTCAATGAGTTTTGTCTTCTTTCCTCCAGCATTTCCATCTCATGCAAGCGTGATTGCCGGTAGTCCTCCTCATTAGTAAGACCCTTCAAGGAGACTCGTAGTGAAGGAATTTTGACCTCAATGGGTAAGATGGCTTTGGCCCCAAAGACTAGGGTGAATGGGGTGGCCCCTATAGGCGTACGAATTCTAGTTCGATAAGCCCATAGAGCAGGGTTAAGTTGTATGTGCCAGTCACGGCCAGCGTCATTGACAGTCTTTTTGAGAATCTTGACAATGGTTTTATTTGACGCTTCAGCTTGGCCATTTCCTTGTGGGTAGTATGGAGATGAAAAGTGGTGTTGGATATGGAACCGCTCACATAACTCACGTACGTCTTGGTTTTTGAACGGACGTTTGTTGTCAGTGATGATGGACTGTGGAAGGCCATACCAGAAAATGATGTAATTAAGGATGAACTTTGATATTTGTTTGCCAGTAATATATGTCAATGGGATGGCTTCAATCCACTTTGTGAAATACTCAGTGGCGGTAATAATGAATTTATGGCCGTTAGATGAGGTTGGATGAATCTTACCCACGAGGTCGAGTCCCCATTGAGCAAAGGGCCATGGAGAAGTGATGGGCTGAAGTTCCTGCGCTGGAGCATGGACTAGGTCACTGTGTATTTGACATTTGTGACAAGTCCTGACATATTCAATTGCCTCTTTTTCCATTGTTGGCCAATAATACCCAAGTCTCGTTAGTTTCTTACCTAGCGTAGGACCACTTGAATGAGATCCACATATACTGTTGTGCACTTCTCATAAGGTCGTACATGCTTCATCGGTGTCAAGACATCTAAGGAGGGAATCATCGAAACTATGGCGGTATAGGGTATCACTGACAATGGCATACCTTGCAGATTTTCTAATGAAGGACTTCCTTTGGTTATTGGACAGGTTTAGTGGAAGGGTTTGAGATTTTAGGTATTTGTAAATGTCCTGATACCAAGGAGAGTTGGGACCAACAAGTTCGCAAACCATTTCCGATTCTGGGATATCATATGCCGGTACCAAAAGTTGTTCTACTAAGAACTCAAATTGTGACACATTTTTAGGGATGTCTAGAAGAGAACTAATAGTAGCCATTACATCAACTACCTTATTCTGTACCCTGGGGATTTTTTCAAAAGAAATCGATTGAAAGTATGTCAGGAAACTGTCCACCATCCTCTTGTAGGGAAGAAACTTCTCATCCTTTGTTTCATAGTCATCATTCACTTGGTTGATCACGAGTTGGGAATCCCCAAATACAAGTAATGTCTGAATTTTCCATTTGATTGCCAACTTGAGACCTGTGATTAGTGCTTCATAGTCGGCAATGTTATTTGTACAAGGGAAAGTGATCCTGAATGATTTAGGAATTGAATCCCCCTGTGGTGTGATAAACAAGATTCCAGCGCTTGAGCCATGACCAGTATGAGACCCATCAAAATACAGTTTCCATGGTGATGTCGGTTCCGCATGAAAAATGGACTCATCGAGAAAATCAGTTACTAAAGGATGAGTGGCTTGAATCGGTGCATCTGTTAGTTGATCTGCTATTACTTGCCCTTTTATTGCTTTGCACTCAACATACTGTATGTCATACTCGCTTAGGATCATGACCCATTTTTCCAACCGGCCTGTTAATGCTGCTCGACTTAGTAGATATTTCAATGGATCAATCTTGGAAACCAGTTGTGTCTGATGACTGAGCATATAGTGTCTTAGTTTTTGGGATGCAAAGACAACAGCGAGGCATGCACGTTCAATGTATATGTAGCTCAACTCATAGCCTATCAGTGTGCGGCTGATGTAATAGATTGCTCTTTCTTTTCCTTCATGATCATTTTGGGCCAGCAATGCCCCCAATGCTGAACTAGTAGTGGAGATGTATAGAATCAACGGCTTTCCATGAATGGGCAGCATGAGTACTGGTGTTGATAGCAGGTAATCTTTTATTTGTTGGAAGGCCTCTTGACATTTATCCGTCCATACAAAGGAGACACTTTTGCGCAACAGGTACTAGAATGGATGGCACTTATCTGCCAATTGGGCTATGAAACGACGAATAGATTGTACTCTACCTTGCAGAGTTATGAGTTCACTGATCCCTCTGGGTAGAGGCATGTCTATAATTTCTTTGACCTTTGTCGGATCGACCTCTATGCCTCTTCGGGAAACTATGTATCCCAATAGTTTACCTGAGGTGACCCCAAAAACACACTTCTTAGGGTTTAGCCAAACTTTGTACTCTTCAAGTCTCTTGAAAATTATGTCGAGTACCCTCAAATGGTCTTTCCTAGTTGCTGATTTGGCCAATAGGTCATCTACATAATCCTCCATTATATTGTGCATCATGTCATGGAAGATCGTGGTCATAGCCCTTTGATACGTGGCACCTTCATTTTTGAGACCAAATGGCATGACGTTCCAACAGTATGTACCCCACGGGCAAGTAAATGTCATTTTGTATTGATCCTCAGGAGCAATGTGGATTTGATTATAGCCGGAGAAACCATCCATGAGGGATGATGGCATCTAATGTCCCTCTGATTAGGTCTACTATATTGGTAATGTTGGGCAGGAAGTATCCTTTGGACATGCTTTGCATTTAGATCGAGAGATGCGTACACACGCGAATCAGCCCATTTGGTTTTGTCACCGGCACTAGATTGGAAATCCATTGAGCATAATCTATAGACCTTATGAATCCCGCATCCAGTAATTTCTTTAACTTGACCTTGACCAGTAGGGCAACTTGAGGAGTCACACACATTACCTTTCCTTGGCTAGTTTAGCGGTAAGGTAATAATAGCAAATGATCACGAGTGGTTTGAGTTCGATAAAGCGCATGTCTGCGTGAGAATACAAAGTTAGTTTTCGTTCTAAAGGGAATTTTGCAGAAATTCGAGTTTCTCTTCATCAGTCAATGATGCGGCAAATAGGACCATCTTGGGGTCTTTTGCAGTTGAAATATTATCCTCTATTGTGTCCTCAATAAGCATGGCCAATTTCTCCTGTTGCATGGGGAGAAAGTCCAGTCCTCCATCTTTGGGCGCCTCAGAGAGGTTTTCACCCACAGATTCATCCTTTATTTTTACTATTTTATCGTCAAGAGGTGTCTCAGTTTTCACCTAGAGACGTTTTATTTTTTACTTTATTTTTACTTTTGCGACTAGAGGACTTAACAGTCTCGCCAAAGTATGCCGTGCAGTCTAAATCAATGGAAAATTTGGATTTGTGGTCCCCACTGGGTATGCCTTCTCGTAATCCCATGAATTCAGCTATTGCCTCATCATTCTGAAATGTGTCTAGAACTGGCGGTCCTTGTTGGTCCCAATAGACTAATTCAGGGTAAACTAAGGAGATGCCATCGTCGAGGTTAGTGAATTGGGGTGAGGATGCGGGCAGCATGCAGATGGATTCAGTAATGTTGTAAATGAGGTTATCATCATCTAACTCGACATTGGACTCTATCCAATATTCTCCTTCACTAGTGTCATATTCATTGTCAAAATAAGGAGTGAAGGTTGTAGAGCCCTGGTTGTCAATGTCGTCTGATACCTCAGATGGATTGGACTGATGGGGTTCAGATGATGGGTGTTGTACGTCCTGGGAGATGGTAGTGGGACTTTGACTATTTGGTGCTTGTTCAATTTTGAATGTTTTCCAAAATTGTTGTTCAGAGGTCAGTTCCCCTAGTTCGACAAACAAATCATCAAGAAAACAGTCACTGAGGGATCGTTCTGAGCCAAATTCCCACTCGTGGGAGTTAGTTTCAGTTAGGGTTTCCCTAGTAGTCTCGACACTTTTCGAAGCATGTACTCGCTCATTTAAAAGTCTAGAAGTACGTCGATTGTCATTGGCAAGTGATCCAAACCCTAATCCAAGATACTTCAGAATTTGAAAAGTTTCTAGGGGCTCCCTTCGGCCAGTTTTGTCTTTTCCTAGGCCACTAGTACCATCAAAGCCTTTAGCCTTCATGAAGTCATAACCTTTGCCATATATTTGAACTGGTAATGGGGGTAATGTGATAGTATCCTTATAGATCCATCCTGTGATGTCAGCAAGGTCTTCCTCACTCATGTCTCCCCACTTGATAAAAACTATATTCGGTGGAACTTTGAAGGTTTCTTGAGGTTCCATTCTGAAACATGGCCAACCATAGTCCTTGGGAGACCTGGGCATTGTTGTTATGCTGTATGTTGTATGCAGTTTAAATTCTCCGCAGCCAAGGTCCTGGATTTTGACAGTGGATTCAGTCTTAGAGCTGGTGGAAGGTGGCGGTGTGGCGGAAGACGTGGATGGAGCAGATGTGGAAGATGACGTGAGTGTGGAAGGGTCGATATACTTGGATGACGAGGAGCCAGGTGCTTCTCGGTTAATAGGTACTCAGTTTTTGGAGATACCCCTTAAGTTGGTACAATATTGGAAAGGGTCGGGGTCTCCATATATGAGGTGAATTTTTATGCCGTCGAAAAGGAAACTTGAGGCATTGATGGTATGTAGATGGAATGGCTTTTAAAGCGTGGATCCATGGATGGCCAAGTAAAATGTTATATGGTAGTTCCAAATCCAGGACCTGGCAGGTTGTGTCTACAATGACCAGTCCCACTCTCATAGGGAGAGAGATAACACCCCTTCAAGGGCGTTCCTCATCATCGTATGCTTTGATCACTATGCTTTTCATTGGGTCTACGGACACATCAGAGAACCCTAGAGCTTTAACCAATTTGAGGGAACATATATTCAATCCTGCTTTGCCATCTACTAAAACCCGTCTAACTTTGTGCTTGTGGACAAAAGTTTCTATGTGTAATGCGTCATTGTGGTTGGTTTTATGTGATGAGTAGTCTTGATCCGAGAAGGTGACGTGGTGTGGCATGGTGAGATATCCCACCATAGTTTCAAATTGATTAACATCGATATCCTTAGGGACCGATGACTCTAGGAGAGTTTTGTCTAGGATTTCTTTGTGCGCAGGAGAGATACGAAGCAGCTCAAGGATAGATATTTGCGCGGGAGTCTTTCCTAGTTGGTCAATGAGGTTGAACTGACTTTTGGGTTTCCACTGTTGTGGGGTTGAGACAGGTTTTGGCTGTTTAGCTGATGGGCCCGGTATTGTGATTTTGGCTTGCCTAGGGGGAGGTGGACCAGCTATAGTGATCTTGCCACTGCGAGTAGTAGCATTACACTGGGGTACTCTCTTGACTGTAATGGAATTGATGTACTCATCTTCAGTTCAGACATTATTTATAATTGGTCCACTAGAATAATCGTACTTGACTCGGGCAAAGTTAGCTTGATTCTGTGAGCCTGACGTGGATGCATTATGAGAACCATGATCCTGCAGTGGATTCTTGTGGATAGTATGATCTGCATTGGAGGCGAATTGTGATCCACCTACTTCGATTGTGCGATTTTTGATAAGATCTTGAATTAGGTTTTTTAATTGTCGACAGTTAGAGGTTGTATGCCCTTTGGCTTGATGGTATTCGCAAAGTGCATTGTCATTCCACCATGCTGGTTTGAATTGTCTTGGGTCATATGGTTTGATTTCTGAAAGTGTGATGACTCCATGCTGAATGCATTTCTTAAGGACTTCTTCAATGGGTTCACCCAAATGGGTGTATGTGCGACCCCTAGGAAATTGTCTCATTTGACGATATTGCCCTTGACTGTTTTGACCACTTTGGTTGTTTGAAAAAGTATTGGGAGGAGGTGTCAATGTCGTTGTTGGTCTGTTTTGTTGTTGAACCCCTTTCAGGGCTGATACGAGACCTACCGTATTTGCAGTCTTGGCATCAACAACACCGTCATTTGTAACATGCTTATTCTTAACCCAATATTTGTTTTTGTCAGCTGGTGGATTGGCATTCATGTTTTTGGAACCATATCTCAGTTCTCCCTTTGCGATAAGGGCTTTCTCAATCTGGACTCCCTTTTCGACCAATTCTGTGAAGTTTGTGCAACAATGTATTTGCAATGCGAATTTTAGGGGTCCTAGAAGTGTTTGGACGAACATGTTGACTTTTTCCCTTTCAGGAATGTCAATGTGACATCGACTAGCAAGGCTTCTCCATTTTTGAAAGAATGGAATAAATGTCTCACCAGAGTCTTCTTGCGTGAGATTGCACAAGCTAGTGATAGAAGTATCCATGTCAATGTTGTACGCGTAATTTCTTATGAATTTTCGTTTTGGCTCATCCCCTGTCTAGATATCTTTTGCGTTGAAAACCATTCAAGGGCTTGACCTACCAAACTTTTGGAAAAAAGTCTCATCAAGTATGTTGGTTCGTAGGTGATATCCATACAGTTGGTTGTGAACTCACGGACATGTTCAATGGGATTTGTCTTGCCTCTATATTTGGTGAAGTTGGGTGACACGTATCCTGGCAGAAATGCAGGCATATATAAGTTCATGTCAAATGGGTATACATCCAGGTCATACGATATTTCTGATTTCCTGTCTGAAATGTACATGTTTTGCATAGTTTTCTCCATATCCCTCATTCTTGCTTTGAGTTCATCTATGGTAGGGTCGTTTACATTTCCGTATGTTGGATTGCCTGGTACACCATGTGTTCCTGTCTGGTGTGCATGAATGTTGGTGTATTGTGGTGGTACAGATTGTTGTGGTACATATGACGTGTGTTGTTGGTATTGGAAGTTATGATTTGGTGCATGTTGATGAGTATGAATGTTGGATGAGTATGTTGGGATGTGTCCCCCAGCCATGTGTGTCGTTATTTGGGGGATGTTGTGACCATGCGTGTTATGGTATGTCAATGATGTCATGGGTTGTGTTATTTGGCCACCTTGTGTAAATTGTTGGTTTTGTACAAGGGGGACGTTTGTGTTTGTACCTTGGGAGGTAATGACATTTGATTGTGTTGTCATGTTAATGTTTTGTTGTTTTCCTTTAATAACGATACGTCCTATGGCTCCTCCCAAAGGATTTTGTGAATTACTACTGAATAGATTTGTCGAAGTTGTGTTCATGGTAGTAGATGTAGTTGTCAAGGGGGGATTATGGTGACTTGATGATGCCCCCGTGGTATTTACTGTCGTGGGAAAAAGAGGATTGGAATAATTTTCCCACATTGTTGAGGAGCCAAGAGTGGTTCCATCCGATTGGGGTAGTGTTGTGGATGTTGTGGATGATTGTGATCCCACAATAGATGTAGCATTTATTGTGTTGGAGATGTTTGGGATGTTGGGTGTGGTATGTACTGTCGTTGTGGTCCCAAAGGAAGTATTGTTCGTAGTATTTAGAAGTTGACCACTATGTGACATGTTATGTGCGTTATTGGCATTAGGGTCATGAAGTGTCAAATTTAGCGTGTTGGCATCAAATCCTGGTGGTAACTTAGCTCCTTCACTCAAGAGCATAGCTACGAATCTGTCTCTATCCTGACGAGCTATTGTTTCAACAAGTTGATAGGCCTTTGAGTCTTGTGTCAATGCCTCTATGTTTTCCTGAAGTAGTTGACCATTTTCATCTCTTTGCAAGTAGAGTTCAAATGTACTGTTTGATGAGGATTGTGTTGTTGTTGGAGGTTGATTGTCTAGATTGGTAAATGGATCGTACAAGGTCCAGTTTGAGTCATATGGAGGATTGTTGACAGTAAATGGGGGGTCTTGCCTAAAGTTTTCCATTTGTCTCTTTTGTTTTTGAAGTCTAGTTTCAACCATAAATGAGATTTCTCAAATAGGAATGACAACTTAAATGCAAGTATGACACTATGTGAAGTATAAGGTTCAAGATGAAAACTAGAATGACTAATGTTTTTGGATTTTTTGTGAATAAGGATATGCAATTTCTATGCAATGTAAGACAAGGTTATCTAAGCACCTCTAAACTTGAACTTTGTTTTCGATTTCGACTGCTAAAGGACTTCGTTGGAAATGACAAGTTGACAAGGTCTAAATGACTAGTGAGTCTTCCTTATTAGACTTTTGAGTTGGAAGAAATCTCACAAAGGAGGACAATGACTAAAAGGGTGATTTGATAACTTGGTCCAAGAGGGTCTAATTTCGAAAACAATGACTTTGCAAAGTGTGCTTAATATTTTCCTAATCTTACGTATGCAAAATATGAACCTAGCGACAACGTAATGTTGAATGTATGAGACTAAAAGGAATGAGGTATGAACCTATGGTGACTAATGCAAGCTAATAGACAAGACTTTGAGCAATATCAAGTTTGGTTTCTGACAGAATCTTCTTGATGACAGTGTTTGACAAATGGTTGACAATTTGAAGACCTTAGGTTTTGACTGTGAAGTTTAAAATTTTGACAGGAAAATGCGTCACAGTTTGGCAAATGCGTCACAGTTTAGCAAATGCGGTTCAGTTTTGCAATTGCAGCTTTCAGACTGTCAAATGCGACTCGATTTAGCATATGCGGCTTTTAAGTTGACAGATGTGTCGTGACGCCTATAGATGCGATGTTCTAAGTTTCAAATGCGGTTTAGCAGAGCAGTTGCGTTGCAAAAAATTAGTTGTGGTTTGCCAGATATGACAGTTTTGTTTCAAAGTGATTTTCTTGTCATTTTGATGGAAGTTTTGATTTGTTTGGTGAATGTTTTGTTTTGAACTTGGTAAAACAAGAAAACACTTAACAAACACAGTGTTTTTTTTTTAAAGTAACCAAACACACATCAGCAAAGCATGATCCTAGGTTAGGCCATGACAATATTCGCTAGATTCCATGCGAGTTTCCCCAACCGCATATCTGTAGCGTGTGAATTCAAAAGCTTGGCTACACGGGCTCCCCCTTACAGTGCACTCTCTTCTTAGGCCAACCAAGCTTCCAACCCCCATGAAACTCCCATGGCGAGATGATCACCTCTACTACAAACTGCGAAAGTGTGGATGCCTTCACACTGACCAGTGTTGTGCTAGCAAATAGAAGGATTTTGGCTTTCTATACAAGAGTTTTTAGTTCAAGACCCCCGTTCGAGTGGCCATACATGGGGCAAGATATTAATCGCCATTAAGGTGGCACTCCAGCCTGAAGAGGTTAAGCTCAACAGGGTTTAAGGGAGTACAACTCCATTCGTATGACACATCTGCACTCGCAACCTTAGGTTTTCCCTTAAGGTTTACATTTATATACCGGTTGGGGGTAGCTTGGCTTTAGCTCCATTTCCAGTTTGAGTCGCATTGGGGTGATGAAATCCCCAGGCAGGCCCAATTTCTAGAGTTGGTAACCGTTTCTCTTACACCCAAGATCGCTCGAAAGCGTGAGGGGAGAGGATACTCTGATATACCAAGTCAGGGTAAATAACAGATTAGAATGGGTCTGGTTTTCTTATCACAAGGTTTTCACCAAGTGAGAGCATACTCACCTACCATTCTGCAACCACAATCAAGCATAGAAGACATTAGTTCATTTTATATGCACCAAAATCAAATGTTTGCTACTCTAAGAAAAAAAAGCACAAAGTTTGTTTTATTCCTTCTTTGACATGAAAATCTGCAAACAATGAATATTAGTAGTCTCTTATGCAATGGTCTTCGACGCACGAATGAGGATCGCCACATGCTACAAGAAAAGATTAGTAACACAAAAAATCTAATCTAGTTAACATGCAGGAATAAAAGAAAAAACACAGAAAAATAGAAAACCAAAAAACCAGTAACCAGAAAAACTCAAAAATCTAAAAATCAAAATGGAAAAACTTAAAGAAAATTTTACCAGATAGATGTGACTCGATAGGTTAGATGCATCGTTCAGGTCTTCAAATGCGGTTCGGCAGATCAAATGCGTCGTTCTAGTTGTCGATTCGCGGCTTATCCTTCGGCGATTCTGCGGCTCTACGGTCCCGTGAATCGTCGTGGCGCATCAATCAAATGTCACGTTGCAAAAAGCCGATTCATTCGTCCGTTACACCATGCACCGCCGAAAACAAACAACAAAAATGATACGAAACAAAGAAAGCGGAGTTGGGTTCGCAATGTAATCAAGGGATTTCTTGATTAGGAGAGTTAGCAATAAACAATAAATAATAAATGAAATCCAAAGATTTTACGAAACACAAAGGAAGTAAACAAAAGAACAATTATACCTGATTGTTGATACCTCCATGATTCCCTTTCGTAATACCTTCATGCTTGCTGGAAAATGTTGCCCTCATATTTGTCTTTCGAGCAATCTAGAAATGCCTAAGTCCTACAACAAGTCTTGAAGGATTTGATATGTCTAAATGCCTATGTCTAAAAGTCAATGTCTATGCCTATGCTTAAAACAAATGCCAATATTGAAATACTACAATTTCCTATGACAATAAATGTGAAACTAAGTAAATGCCTATAATAATTATGCAAAATGTCAAAATGAGCGTGTTCTTTGAAAAATGAGAAGAAGATGGCATTTATAGAAAAGGCCATTTCGAATGGACGGACGAGATAAATTATTGAAATGAGCGTCCAGTTCTGAAGCCTAAGAATCCTAATTAGGGTTAGGAAAATCCTTAATCGAGCGATTGAGGGAATAAAATCGGATCAGCGATTGCGGAAAATAAATGAGACAATTAATTAGAAAATAAAGTTTTCAAAAAATCAAAGAGAAGATAAGATTGCACGGTTGCAGGAACAAAATCAAAGAGATAAGATTTGAATTTGAAGAAGATAAGATTTGGAAAATCAAGAATGTCACACTTTGATGCCAGTTTTTAGAAGATTAATTACTAATTTGATTAAAATAATTCAAATTATGGATTTTGAAGATAATAAATAATCTTTTCGAATATTTATCAAAATTTGGCCGAGTTAAAGATTGACATGACATTTTAAATGAATTCAATTTATTTAAAATGGGGAAGAATATTAATTGGCAATTAAATAATTAAATTTAATTATTTAATTTAGAAGATAAGACCTAATTAATTAAATAAATAAATCCATTTATTTAATTAAGACAATCAGTGACGTATTAAATAAATAAATGTAATTCATTTATTTAATAATCAATAAGAATGAAATGTAGAAGGGGGAATTAAATAAATTAAGAAATTTATTTAATTAAAGAAAGACTTAGACAATTAATGACATATTTAATAAATAAATGAAATTTATTTATTTAATAATCATGAAGAATGAGTGACATGAATTAATTAAATAATTACAAATTATTTAATCAATAGTCGAATGTGGACCAAGGACATAATTAAATGTCTTAATTATGCTAGGACAAAAGTGGTAAAAATGAAGCTTGCAGGCCTAGGTCATTTTTAGGTGTCTACACATATAGAGTCATATGGGTGCTAAAGTGGGGGCTTAATGTGTCACCAAAAATTGTATACTCTTGAAGAAAGAGACAATTTTGTGGTAAAGTTAGGTCCTACTTTAGACACCTTGTATCAATCACCCCTTAAAATTACATTTATAGGCCCCTAATGCTCATGATTTTGGACTTTGAGGCCTAATTCACTCACAAACCACTTAAATCCCAACAAATACCATTCAAACCACTCAAATTTTCTGAAACCCACCTAAAAAAATCCCTGGTGGGACTAAGTTGCCCAAGGTGGCGACTTAGTCCCTTTTGGGGTATTTTCCACTTTTGAGTGGGAATTTCATCAATTCAATTTATTTTTTTAGTGGATGTCAACCTCTTAGGTATAAATAATGGGAAAATTAGGTATTGATGCCTATAATACACATTTTAGGTCATTTTTCACATCTCCTAGTCATTTTTTTTACAAAGCAAAAATCAAAATTCAAGAGAAAAAGTATCTTACACAAGAAGATTCAATAGCATTTTGTAGCAAAGTTGAAGCTTTAGGGCATCAAACTAGGGTTTGTGCAAGTCTTCAAGCTCACTTTTTGTTCAAGATCTCACATTGCAAATGGTTGATCATGGATGCCTATGGTGAATCAAGGAAAAATATAGGTTGAAGAGATGCAACTAGCCATCAAATCACACCTAATGACTTATTTTCAAAGTGATTCCATTTTCCATGTTCTTATTATCTTCAGACTTAAGGTTTGCATTACATTTTACATATCATTTTCCTTCATTTGAAGAGTTGTAGGGTTTCTTGCATTGAATTCTTGCATCATTCAAGTGCCATTTACTTATCTTATTCTTGCTCAATAGAATAGGGTTTTGTCTCATTTCAAATTTTCCTAGTCTTAGACACACTTAGGGCTAGGGTTTATGCAGATTTTATCTTCCACAAAGTTTAAATACCAACTAGGGATTCGACCAAGGCAAACCTCCCATTAGAAACCAATTTATCTTTTGTTTTGCAGGGTTTTCTGAAGATTCAGATCCGAATTTCTGTCAAAAAGCAAAGTGCAGGTTGTGGGCTTCCGTTTCCACTTTCAGATTTGCAAAAAATACAAAGTGGAATAAGTCACCCATAGTGGCGACTTAGCCCACTGCACTACTTTTTCAAAAAAAAAAAGCAGTTTCAGGTACCTTTTGGCAGAAACAACCTTTTGGGCAGTTAACCTAGTCT
Organism: Sequoia sempervirens; assembly: GCA_007258455.2. Lineage (NCBI taxonomy): Eukaryota > Viridiplantae > Streptophyta > Pinopsida > Cupressales > Cupressaceae > Sequoia > Sequoia sempervirens. The sequence continues at coordinate 126,270 of VDFB02298449.1, forward strand.
GGGACTAAGTTTCCCAACCTAGCATAAGTGTCCCAATTGCCTCAAAAATCAAAATTTTTAGAATTTCAAAGATCTCTGCAATCTCCAGTCATCTCCTCATTAGTTTCTAGGTGCATAGTTTATGTTTTGCATCTTCATTTTGTCATTTATTGCATTTATTTTACTTTTTTGCATATCACGTTGTGTTTTCAAACAAGTTGCTTTTCTTAGGTTTTGCATCATTAGATCACTTCATTTTCAGATCAAAGCATTATAACATCATAATTAGGTATAATACATCTCATTTACATTAATCTTGAGTGTAAAACCTTGCATTTTGGACCCCATTCATTCCCCTTTCTCCTTTTAGGTGAAAAACCCTAAGAGGAGCAAGGCATTGTGTGGGAAATCCAAAATAATTGTTTACACTATCATCAATAGCCTTGACAAAGAATCTAGTCTTCCATGAACAAAGAAAGGGCATTGATATCATATATCATTTCATAAGGGAGATGGTAAGACATGGATAAATTAAGGTTCACTATTGTAGGTCTAAGAAACAAATCACAAACATTTTTACCAAGACAATCACAAGAGATAGTTTTGAGTTCTTGAGAAGCAGTTTGGGAATCACACAGATAGTAGCAGCATCTTTGGACTTCAAAATTTGACCACTAAAAGTTAAGCTCCAAAATCTAAGCTCTAGAGGCTCCAAAAGTTGATCTCTGGAATTTAAAATTGGGAAGAGCTCTAAAATGGTTGAGCTTTGGAATATTGAGCTTCAAAATTTGATATCTATAATAGCTTTAGAATTATAGTTCTAGAAGAGATTTGAAATGGAAAAATTTAGCTCCAAAAGTATATAATGAGCATGAAGGAGACTCAAGATTAAGTGGCAGCAATGAAATATTATAATCCTAAGTTAGAGCATTAATATTTCATGTATACTTCATTATGGACCAAGATCTCTTGGATATTTCCCCTATATTCCTCTTGCAACCTCTAAAGAATATTTATTTTTGGGGATTTTGAACAACACTTTAGTTTTTTGGGGGAATTTATTATGGTAGGTTAAATTGAAATGGGAAAAGATAAAGAAATGGAAAGAAAGGAAAATAGTTAGGTGAGTAGACAATATTTTTGTAGGAAGAACAAAGACAACTACAACAAAAAAAAATATTATTGAAGAGAAGAGTAGTAGTGGCTATAGGAAATAGTTTACACAACTCCAGAAAGTGATTTTACATAGTAGATCCAAAAAAAAAATTGATTAGTATGTAATAGTTTTGTTGTAAAAGACACTTTGATAAATAGAAAATATAGCTTCTCTATTCAATGAATCTTATTCTTCTCCTTTGGTCTCCATAGTTAGTTTTTTAGTTTAGTTTATTTCCAATAGTTGGCATCAAAGAAGTAGTCTATATAGCTTATTTGGATTTTATTTCCAAAATAAAGACATAAGGGAAATGAGGATTGAAGGTTCTGTGTGCCTAAAAAATTAGAACATGGTTTAAAAAGTAAGGCATGGATATGCACATCAAAATGGTAATTACCTATTAGAATCCATGATAAATAATATAGTAAGAATATGCCCACTAGTCCTTTGATGGGGTCATGGGGCTAGATCCTGAGGATACCCTGAGTAATCAAAAAATAATATAGTAAGAATACATAGACCAATAATGATTGGGTGGGATCGAATAGATATATCACACTAAAGACCCTTGTAGTGTAGAAAAAATGATTCTTGCAAAGGAATAAGACTTCCTTGAGAACCAATTTGATCTATACTGAAATTAAGATGAATCAAAGGTTCTTCTACATGTTTGATTAATCCTTTTTATGAAATATTTATAACCAAAAACAAATTAAGTATTAAAATTTCAATATAACATGAATATGTCCAACTATAACAAACTAGTGAAAATATCTATGTAACAATAATTACATTCTGACATCAAAATAAATAAAATGTACATGTCTCAAATATGATTCTCTAACTTTTTCAAATACTTGACCATGGATAGAAGTGTGTAGCACGGATCTCCTCACATTGAATTATTGTCTAATAGAGATATAAAAATGGAAGTATATAACATCTCACGTAATTTTGGTGCCTACATACACATAATAAATACCACAAGATCATTGTGTATGAGGAATACAAAAATAATAGAATAAAAGAGGAAATACACTATGAATTTTAAATTGTAATAATCTAAAAAAAGCTATTGAAAAATAAAATTTATCACCAAAATAGTCACTTCTCTCCAACCTATAAAATATACACCTAAAGAGAGATGAGATAAAATGTTTGGTTGGGTAGTTTAGGGGCTTTCTTCAGTCAAACCCCTATTTTGAAAATTCTACCTTCATGAACCTGGCCAATATTTTGATAATATTGAGAGATATAATGTAATATATTGTTGTGAAGAAAAATATGATACAAAAGATACAAAAAATATCTTAAATTTAGAGTGCTAAACGTAAGATATTGTTGTGAAGAAAAGTATGATACCAAAGATATAAAAATATCTTAAATTTAGAGTTCTAACACCAGATATATCCAAATGTTAACAAAAATAAATTGTATACAAATAGAAAGAAGCAATAAAGTGGACTATGATCACTTGGAAGTTGTCAAGAACACCCAAGAGAGATATGAAGGCTTCCCACAATGCTGCCATGTTCAATATTACTTAAAAAAATTCATATGTGATACCACAAAGAGCTTGTTCTTTATAAAAAAATAAAGCTTCTTTAAGAAATTGTAGAGTTTTACATGATAACATGAGCATGATTGTATGAGAGAAAAATTAGAACTTGCTTTCTTTCTTTTTTTTTCAAAGTAATAAGCCAAGTTGCTTTGTTCAACACAACTATCATGCAAAGGTATTACTTTTAGAATATTCACGAGAAGGTAATACTCCAACGACCATTGGAATCACATTTTTTTGTGGGAAACTAGTGTGTCATTCAAAAATTTACATGTTGATGTAAGGGATACCCAATCTAATGCAGAGCAGGGAGGAAAAATACTAATCCAACCAAAACTAACCCAAACCATTTGAACAAGTTTGCAAGTTCATCAACCTAACTTCACATATTTCCTTCACAAGTTGTACCCACCATTGACCTAATAGGTTAGAAAAATCTATTTTCCTCTCATATCTTTCAAAAGGAAACTCAAACCCAGAAACCAAATAGCATTCCATACACCCATTTGGACATTCTTTGACATATCTCAAAATCACATATGCTTATTTTGGAACAACACCTCTTAAATTGGACTGATACGTTGAACATGGCTCCAATTAGCCCAAATTTACAAAGAAACCCTCTCCTAAACAACTTTCCAACCCCAAATTCCTTGGAAAGTATTTTACAAGATTATAAAACCTCCAAATCCACAATTTTTAACCTGAGAAATGCCCTCTAAGTCAACAAACCATGAAACCCTCATTTAAGCCACTTTCTAAGAGGGTTTATTGGAAATCACCACTCTAGACCTTTTCTCACTTTTAAAATGCTTCCAACACACCTAAATATGTTTTAACATGCTTAAAATTTGATTACCCAACATTTATCAACACTATTCATCAAACCACCACTTCTAACCATCCATTCTATGCCAAAAACTCACAAAACATCACTAGGGCAGCATCAAAAACTTGTCAAACACTACTCCCTACTCCAAATTTCTCCTCCAACACCTAAGTATACCTAATGGTACCCATTCCACCTAATTTTAGCCTAATTTATTAGTGGAGTGGGTCAATAAGCCATTTTGAATGCCCTCAAGCCTCTAAACAGGGTTACCAGACCCGTTCTCAGAGAAAAGCCTATAAAATTCTTAAAACCCTATGAAAATCCTTCAAACCAAAACTAAATGAAAGTTACTTCATATATCCCTCAATTACAATACATTTGAGATCAACAAGAAGTTGTACAGGGCTGTACAATGTCATGTAGCAACAACTTTCAGGAAAACACATAGAAATTTGAATGTAAAACAGTAAGTTTTATTGTTTCAACTTCTCTTACAGATCTCCAACCTCTTGCCTAAAATTGTATGAGGATTTTAAACTCTTAGACACCAAAAAAAAATTGACTCAACCAAATTTTAAACTCCATGACCGTTGATCTCCCATAATTTGCGTTTTGTAACTTTTATATGACACCAATTACAAGATTTAGCAAATTTTCAGCAAAGTGACTCCCAACCGATCAAATGGATTCAAAACACTACTAGATGGTCTATTATGACCTTATTGAATAAAAACAAGACTTGACACACCAAAACTCAACCAAAAACCAACTTGACCTAAGACCATTTACATGATTTAACATGGTGCC
>VDFB02298449.1:130704-182537 GCA_007258455.2 Sequoia sempervirens
ACCACTTACTGAGGGCATAGCCCGAGACTTAGAAAATAACCCACAAACAAGAGAATAATTTTATTATTCAGAAAATGGAGCTTCTTACATGCAGAGGATCTCAAATCCCCAAGTTTTACAACACATGCAAGTTACAAAAAGCTACAGAATCACCCTTTCGCAATATGCAAGCTTGTCCCCAAAAAGTTACCCAAAAATTAGAAACCTGCCCATAAATAGAGCTCCTCTTTAGTTTGGAGCCAAAACAACACTCAAATTTGAGTTTAGGCGGTTTAGCGCCAAAAAATTACAACTTGAGTTCAAATTTCAAAAGAACATTTGCAATTGTATCTTCTAGAAAGTGCACTAACTTCCCGGGGCCATAACTTTTGATCCGGGACTCTGATTCGCGAACTGTTTGAACTGTTGGAAAGGTCTCAAAGTCAATAACGCACTTGAAATTGCTATGCTAATTTTAGAAAGTTTTGGGGCTGATCTGGGAACTCTAAATGCCTCAAATCTAACTCGAAAGATTTTCAGGTGCAAATCTGGGAAACTAAAACTGCAATATCTTTCAACCCAGGAATAGAAAATAAAAACCATAAATTGGGAATTTCATTATGACGAAAAGGGTATCCAAAAATGTAAAAACATCTTAAAACTGAGAAACTTGAAATTTAACTATTTTTGGGTGATGCAAGATTGCCCTTACACCACTGGATGCTCCTGCATCAAGATGAACAAAATCATACTTGATTATATATATCCAAAACTCATAAAATAAGCACATAGGAGAGAAAGTAGTCTTGAAACCACACTATTCATTATTATCATGCCAGTTTGCAATAAAATTACAAAGATATCATAAACCCCAACCTAAAACAAAAACACTGATAAATGTTCTCTATTCCTATTATAGTATTCCTTGTGATGAATTACTTGAAAACAACCTCTACTCAATCAATGGAGTAGGGACAAAACTTAAGGAAAAATAAAACCCTAAATGTTCATCTGAAGAAGACACATGGCGTATTCTGATTCGTTGATCTACAACTCCTTTGCTTGCTAAATACTCTTCATCCTTGCCCTTATTTTCTTGCTCCTTACTCCACTTCCCTGTAACAAACAAATATTCCTCTATTTGAAAACTCATCATTCCCCCTTTATTTTGCTGTAGAAAATATTGACCTGTGTGTTTACCATGCCTTTTATCTGCAACTCCAAACCTTTTATTTTCATAGTATAAGCTTTTACATTTTGTGGGGTTGGGAAAAATGGATTTACCTGTGCACCCCTTGTGAAATATATTATTTCACTACTTAGCTAATAAAGTTTCAACTTTCACTTTATGGGGTAGTAAAATAATCACCCCCGAGTTCACAAATTTTTTAAAATGCCCAACACTTTTAAAAATTTACTCATGGGGCATTTTACCTTTGCCTCAAATATTTCTTTCCTAAAAATTCCCATGGGCCCACCGTTTCCACATTTCAACATATCGCACATCACGAATAGAAAAAAGAGAAATGATATACATATAGCGATGCACGACGAACAAAATTTTCTCGTTATTTTATTTTATCAAAACATTTACTGTGACCTTTATATTTTCCCTTGTATTTGAAAAGTTTCTTTTAAACAATTAAAATGCTTCAAATCCTTTTTTTACCCGACAATTTCATCTTTAAAATATTTCACTTTAAAATAAAACATTTTAAACGGGCCCACCACCAACTATTAGCACTTACCCAACAAGTTATTCAAGCCTCCATTGCACATCGTGGATTCTGCAAAGAGATAAATATATACTGTGGAGGTGCGAGGGAAAAATATATCACCGCATATCGCAGATACAGTGTGGAAAATGAGACTCCCATCAGTGATGCATTCTGAACCAGAGAACTTCATCCTATTGCATATCTCTAATTCAATGAGAAAATAGAGAGAGCAATTAGCGAAAGGTGATGATGGGCATGCAATATCACTCATTACTGATCAAATGGGAGTTTATGATACAATTCACGATGATAGAAATGAAACACCTGCATCATATCTTTACTGTATCTTCAGGAAATTTGACCGCACACCAAGCCTGAGAATGGAGATATCTCCCGCAACTGCTCATCGTACATCGCCAATGAGATAAGGGAAAGTAAAATCATAAGCCCGTTGTTGTGTTGCCATGACTTTGGCCAATAGAAAGCAAGAATTAAACTTTCTTTTTCTCCCAAACATTTGAAATTGCATTTATGTTTTCCCTAAATTCCCCTTTTAATTTGCATAATATTTAAAATATTTTAAATATGAACATTTGAAATATTATAAAAATTTGTGACTTCTAATTATGCCTGTGACCCATTTGGAGGAAATTAACTGTGCACAAACGGTGACCCCTCGAGATTTTTTGCATGTGGTCATAATTAATTATTTAGAGAAAACCCATTTCCTCAAATTTTTTCCAACCCTTAAAATTCAGGTACCTCCTTTGTAAACTGGCCCCCGAGATGTGTTTGCCGCAACAAAAATACATTAAAATAATGTATCAAATGACCTCCAATATTAATGAAAATGGAGTTGTAGATGTTTTAGACCAAAAAAAAGAAATGGGTTGTCCTTATATTTTAAAAATTTGAAATTTTTGGGGACACCATTTTCAACCCTGTCGCAATCATAAAAGGATTAGTTAACCCATCAAAGCTCATCCAGGAAGTATGAAACTGAGCGTGCATGTTACCATTTGAACCAAAATTTAGTGCAACAAATGGATCATCAAAAGGGATCCTGAGGTAAAAGATATTAATCAACAAAGTTGCTCACTCAGACATTTTTGAAACTACTAATTCTAAAACCCTAGAAAAGTTCATCTGGAATGGGCTTTGAAAAAATATCAAATGAGGAGCCAGGGGGCTACAAAATGAGAAGGTGGTAGATGATTATATAGGAAATCATGGGGAACATTCACTTGGATGTGTAGGTCATTAGGTCACCAAATATAAATTCAAATGTAGGGGCACTTTTTGCAGATTTACACTGTCCAGTTTGCAAATATGAACTTTTTGCAAACAAAATCAAGCTAGGAAACTTGAAAAATGGATTCACAGGGCTATTCCATTTTACATGGGGCCTCATTAAGGTGCAGGGAATTATGGAAAAATATCAGTTGGGCTCAATACTAAATAGACACAAAGATACAACATCACAAAGATGGCCTACTCAGAAAGGTGTAACATGTGTAAACAACAAACCAACTTCTGGACCTCCAGACAGGGGCATCAAAAACTTATTAAAACTGATAATGGGAAGCTACAAATGGAAATATGACATCTCCAATAGGTGTTCAACAATTTCCCAAAGTGATTTTTCATGATAATCAAGGGGTACAAAGTTATAGGCTCTCAAATTGAGCCACTTACGCTTATTCTACAAGGGTACTTCTAAGTGCATTAGGAAAAATTTTACACATGGGCCCTCAAAATTTTAGCCAAATTTTGGAGGTCCCAAGAGAGTTGATGCTATAGGAAGAAGGTGAATTGAAGAGTTCTATTTTGTGGTTGTTATTTGCTATTGTATCAAACCTCCATATCTAATTTGTGAGGTTTTCCAACAACCTGTATGGTTGTATAGGATGTACTTTCATTTTGGAAATGATTTCCATGTAATACAAAGAAAAGTTGAATAGTTAATCAATCAAACTTCTTGCAGATTTTTGGAACAATTTCTTGTAATTGCTTTGTTTCATTTGTGTTGTTGGAGTTTGTATTTGAGGGATTGTGGTGTAGGGGCACCATGTTAAATCATGTAAATGGTCTTAGGTCAAGTTGGTTTTTGGTTGAGTTTTGGTGTGTCAAGTCTTGTTTTTATTCAATAAGGTCATAATAGACCATCTAGTAGTGTTTTGAATCCATTTGATCGGTTGGGAGTCACTTTGCTGAAAATTTGCTAAATCTTGTAATTGGTGTCATATAAAAGTTACAAAACACAAATTATGGGAGATCAACGGTCATGGAGTTTAAAATTTGGTTGAGTCAATTTTTTTTTGGTGTCTAAGAGTTTAAAATCCTCATACAAGTTTAGGCAAGAGGTTGGAGATCTGTAAGAGAAGTTGAAACAATAAAACTTATTGTTTTGCATTCAAATTTCTATGTGTTTTCCTGAAAGTTGTTGCTACATGCCATTGTACAGCCCTGCACAACTTCTTGTTGATCTCAAATGTATTTTAATTGAGGGATATATGAAGTAACTTCCATTTAGTTTTGTTTTGAAGGATTTTCATAGGGTTTTAAGAATTTTATAGGCTTTTCTCTGAGAACGGGTCTGGTAACCCTGTTTAGAGGCTTGAGGGCATTCAAAATGGCTTATTGACCCATTCCACTAATAAATTAGGCTAAAATTAGGTGGAATGGGTACCATTAGGTATACTTAGGTGTTGGAGGAGAAATTTGGAGTAGGGAGTAGTGTTTGACAAGTTTTTGATGCTGCCCTAGTGATGTTTTGTGAGTTTTTGGCATAGAATGGATGGTTAGAAGTGGTGGTTTGATGAATAGTGTTGATAAATGTTGGGTAATCAAATTTTAAGCATGTTAAAACATATTTAGGTGTGTTGGAAGCATTTTCAAAGTGAGAAAATGTCTAGAGTGGTGATTTCCAATAAACCCTCTTAGAAAGTGGCTTAAATGAGGGTTTCATGGTTTGTTGACTTAGAGGGCATTTCTCAGGTTAAAAATTGTGGATTTGGAGGTTTTATAATCTTGTAAAATACTTTCCAAGGAATTTTGGGTTGGAAAGTTGCTTAGGAGAGGGTTTCTTTGTAAATTTGGGCTAATTGGAGCCCTATTCAACGTATCAGTCCAATTTAAGAGGTGTTGTTCCAAAATAAGCATATGTGATTTTTAGATATGTCAAAGAATGTCCAAATGGGTGTATGGAATGCTATTTGGTTTCTGGGTTTGAGTTTCCTTTTGAAAGATATGAGAGGAAAATAGAGTTTTCTAACCTATTAGGTCAATGGTGGGTACAACTTGTGAAGGAAATATGTGAAGTTAGGTTGATGAACTTGCAAACTTGTTCAAATGGTTTGGGTTAGTTTTGGTTGGATTAGTATTTTTCCTCCCTGCTCTGCATTAGATTGGGTATCCCTTACATCAACATGTAAATTTTTGAATGACACACTAGTTTCCCACAAAAAAATGTGATTCCAATGGTCGTTGGAGTATTACCTTCTTGTGAATATTCTAAAAGTAATACCTTTGCATGATAGTTGTGTTGAACAAAGCAACTTGGCTTATTACTTTGAAAAAAAAGAAAGAAAGCAAGTTCTAATTTTTCTCTCATACACTCATGCTCATGTTATCATGTAAAACTCTACAATTTCTTAAAGAAGCTTTATTTTTTAATAAAGAACAAGCTCTTTGTGGTATCACATATGAATTTTTTTAAGTAATATTGAACATGGAAGCATTGTGGGAAGCCTTCATATCTCTCTTGGGTGTTCTTGACAACTTCCAAGTGATCATAGTCCACTTTATTGCTTCTTTCTATTTGTATACAATTTATTTTTGTTAACATTTGGATATATCTGGTGTTAGAACTCTAAATTTAATATATTTTTATATCTTTGGTATCATACTTTTCTTCACAACAATATCTTACGTTTAGCACTCTAAATTTAAGATATTTTTTGTATCTTTTGTATCATATTTTTCTTCACAACAATATATTACATTATATCTCTCAATATTATCAAAATATTGGCCAGGTTCATGAAGGTAGAATTTTCAAAATAGGGGTTTGACTGAAGAAAGCCCCTAAACTACCCAACCAAACATTTTATCTCATCTCTCTTTAGGTGTATATTTTATAGGTTGGAGAGAAGTGACTATTTTGGTGATAAATTTTATTTTTCAATAGCTTTTTTTAGATTATTACAATTTAAAATTCATAGTGTATTTCCTCTTTTATTCTATTATTTTTGTATTCCTCATACACAATGATCTTGTGGTATTTATTATGTGTATGTAGGCACCAAAATTACGTGAGATGTTATATACTTCCATTTTTATATCTCTATTGGACAATAATTCAATGTGAGGAGATCCGTGCTACGCACTTCTATCCATGGTCAAGTATTTGAAAAAGTTAGAGAATCATATTTGAGACATGTACATTTTATTTATTTTGATGTCAGAATGTAATTATTGTTACATAGATATTTTCACTAGTTTGTTATAGTTGGACATATTCATGTTATATTGAAATTTTAATACTTAATTTGTTTTTGGTTATAAATATTTCATAAAAAGGATTAATCAAACATGTAGAAGAACCTTTGATTCATCTTAATTTCAGTATAGATCAAATTGGTTCTCAAGGAAGTCTTATTCCTTTGCAAGAATCATTTTTTCTACACTACAAGGGTCTTTAGTGTGATATATCTATTCGATCCCACCCAATCATTATTGGTCTATGTATTCTTACTATATTATTTTTTGATTACTCAGGGTATCCTCAGGATCTAGCCCCATGACCCCATCAAAGGACTGGTGGGCATATTCTTACTATATTATTTATCATGGATTCTAATAGGTAATTACCATTTTGATGTGCATATCCATGCCTTACTTTTTAAACCATGTTCTAATTTTTTAGGCACACAGAACCTTCAATCCTCATTTCCCTTATGTCTTTATTTTGGAAATAAAATCCAAATAAGCTATATAGACTACTTCTTTGATGCCAACTATTGGAAATAAACTAAACTAAAAAACTAACTATGGAGACCAAAGGAGAAGAATAAGATTCATTGAATAGAGAAGCTATATTTTCTATTTATCAAAGTGTCTTTTACAACAAAACTATTACATACTAGTCAATTTTTTTTTTGGATCTACTATGTAAAATCACTTTCTGGAGTTGTTGTGTAAACTATTTCCTATAGCCACTACTACTCTTCTCTTCAATAATATTTTTTTTTGTTGTAGTTGTCTTTGTTCTTCCTACAAAAATATTGTCTACTCACCTAACTATTTTCCTTTCTTTCCATTTCTTTATCTTTTCCCATTTCAATTTAACCTACCATAATAAATTCCCCCAAAAAACTAAAGTGTTGTTCAAAATCCCCAAAAATAAATATTCTTTAGAGGTTGCAAGAGGAATATAGGGGAAATATCCAAGAGATCTTGGTCCATAATGAAGTATACATGAAATATTAATGCTCTAACTTAGGATTATAATATTTCATTGCTCCCACTTAATCTTGAGTCTCCTTCATGCTCATTATATACTTTTGGAGCTAAATTTTTCCATTTCAAAGCTCTTCTAGAACTATAATTCTAAAGCTCTTATAGATATCAAATTTTGAAGCTCAATATTCCAAAGCTCAACCATTTTAGAGCTCTTCCCAATTTTAAATTCCAGAGATCAACTTTTGGAGCCTCTAGAGCTTAGATTTTGGAGCTTAACTTTTAGTGGTCAAATTTTGAAGTCCAAAGATGCTGCTACTATCTGTGTGATTCCCAAACTGCTTCTCAAGAACTCAAAACTATCTCTTGTGATTGTCTTGGTAAAAATGTTTGTGATTTGTTTCTTAGACCTACAATAGTGAACCTTAATTTATCCATGTCTTACCATCTCCCTTATGAAATGATATATGATATCAATGCCCTTTCTTTGTTCATGGAAGACTAGATTCTTTGTCAAGGCTATTGATGATAGTGTAAACAATTATTTTGGATTTCCCACACAATGCCTTGCTCCTCTTAGGGTTTTTCACCTAAAAGGAGAAAGGGGAATGAATGGGGTCCAAAATGCAAGGTTTTACACTCAAGATTAATGTAAATGAGATGTATTATACCTAATTATGATGTTATAATGCTTTGATCTGAAAATGAAGTGATCTAATGATGCAAAACCTAAGAAAAGCAACTTGTTTGAAAACACAACGTGATATGCAAAAAAGTAAAATAAATGCAATAAATGACAAAATGAAGATGCAAAACATAAACTATGCACCTAGAAACTAATGAGGAGATGACTGGAGATTGCAGAGATCTTTGAAATTCTAAAAATTTTGATTTTTGAGGCAATTGGGACACTTATGCTAGGTTGGGAAACTTAGTCCCAGACTAGGTTAACTGCCCAAAAGGTTGTTTCTGCCAAAAGGTACCTGAAACTACTTTTTTTTTTTGAAAAAGTAGTGCAGTGGGCTAAGTCACCACTATGGGTGACTTATTCCACTTTGTATTTTTTGCAAATCTGAAAGTGGAAACGGAAGCCCACAACCTGCACTTTGCTTTTTGACAGAAATTCGGATCTGAATCTTCAGAAAACCCTGCAAAACAAAAGATAAATTGGTTTCTAATGGGGGGTTTGCCTTGGTCAAATCCCTAGTTGGTATTTAAACTTTGTGGAAGATAAAATCTGCATAAACCCTAGCCCTAAGTGTGTCTAAGACTAGGAAAATTTGAAATGAGACAAAACCCTATTCTATTGAGCAAGAATAAGATAAGTAAATGGCACTTGAATGATGCAAGAATTCAATGCAAGAAACCCTGCAACTCTTCAAATGAAGGAAAATGATATGTAAAATGTAATGCAAACCTTAAGTCTGAAGATAATAAGAACATGGAAAATGGAATCACTTTGAAAATAAGTCATTAGGTTTGATTTGATGGCTAGTTGCATCTCTTCAACCTATATTTTTCCATGATTCACCATAGGCATCCATGATCAACCGTTTGCAATGTGAGATCTTGAACAAAAAGTGAGCTTGAAGACTTGCACAAACCCTAGTTTGATGCCCTAAAGCTTCAACTTTGCTACAAAATGCTATTGAATCTTCTTGTGTAAGATACTTTTTCTCTTGAATTTTGATTTTTGCTTTGTAAAAAAAATGACTAGGAGATGTGAAAAATGACCTAAAATGTGTATTATAGGCATCAATACCTAATTTTCCCATTATTTATACCTAAGAGGTTGACATCCACTAAAAAATTAAATTGAATTGATGAAATTCCCACTCAAAAGTGGAAAATACCCCAAAAGGGACTAAGTCGCCACCTTGGGCAACTTAGTCCCACTAGGGATTTTTTTAGGTGGGTTTCAGAAAATTTGAGTGGTTTGAATGGTATTTGTTGGGATTTAAGTGGTTTGTGAGTGAATTAGGCCTCAAAGTCCAAAATCATGAGCATTAGGGGCCTATAAATGTAATTTTAAGGGGTGATTGATACAAGGTGTCTAAAGTAGGACCTAACTTTACCACAAAATTGTCTCTTTCTTCAAGAGTATACAATTTTTGGTGACACATTAAGCCCCCACTTTAGCACCCATATGACTCTATATGTGTAGACACCTAAAAATGACCTAGGCCTGCAAGCTTCATTTTTACCACTTTTGTCCTAGCATAATTAAGACATTTAATTATGTCCTTGGTCCACATTCGACTATTGATTAAATAATTTGTAATTATTTAATTAATTCATGTCACTCATTCTTCATGATTATTAAATAAATAAATTTCATTTATTTATTAAATACGTCATTAATTGTCTAAGTCTTTCTTTAATTAAATAATTTATTTAATTCCCCCTTCTGCATTTCATTCTTATTGATTATTAAATAAATGAATTACATTTATTTATTTAATACGCCACGATTGTCTTAATTAAATAAATGGATTTATTTATTTAATTAATTAGGTCTTATCTTCTAAATTAAATAATTAAATTTAATTATTTAATTGCCAATTAATATTCTTCTCATTTTAAATAAATTAAATTATTTAAAATGTCATGTCAATCTTAACTGGTCCTTTTTGATAAATATTCGAAAAAGATTATTTATTATCTCTCAAAATCCATAATTTGAATTATTTTAATTCAAATTAGTAATTAATCTTCTAAAAATCAAGTAATCGGGCAGATTCTTGATTTTCCAAATCTTATCTTCAGTCCAAATCTTATCTCTTTGATTTTTTGAATCTTGCAAATCGGCAATCTTATCTTCTTGATTTTTCAAAAATCTTTATTTTCTAATTAATTGTCTCTAAAGAACACCCATGAATGATTTCCTTGTCTGAACTCTGCTTAGAACTCGACCCTTGGTTAGATCTATTTATGCACATCTCATATCTTGCACAAAACATATTATAATTATTTCTAAAGGACTGTACTATGGCTACTGTGACACCCTAGTGAGTGAAAAATATTAAGTCTACTCTAGTGACCACTGCGGTCCCAAACCCATTGTAAGCTTCACTACTTACCTGGTCAAGCTAAATTATAAATGAGAAAAGGTACATTCAAAGGAATATCAAAATAAAAGAGAAAAGGAATTTTGAAAAATAATCGACCGTATTGGTGTTCGAGTAACTCTACCAGGGCTATGGACGCCTGGCTAGCAGTAGAGCAATATCCGTGGGATTGCAGTGACAACTTCATCGGGGCTATGGACACCTGACTAGCAGTGGAGCAATGTCCAAGTTACTTTTGGTGTTAGAAAATTTATGTAACTTGCTCGGTTGGATCAACAACCCTTGGTCAGTAGCCTATGGGAAGGAATGAATTCACTACACACACTTCTGAGATGTCCTGTAAACTAACCCAATGAAGGATCTCGTTCTTCCAGATTTTCCCTTGGGAGAGCCACTCTTGGTCTACGAAACTAGATATTTTAGGTCCTGAATGAATAATTATCCTTAGAACACTCGGGAGTGTTCCCCAGCGGAGTCGCCATTTGTTGTGCCCTTGGCACACATGCCCCATTCGGAACAGGGACCCCCTTTTATTTTGCCTAGTCGAGTCATTTTTGTCACTGCCTCATTTTATGTGCCCCATTTTTGGTGTCCCGGATGGTCAATGTTGCTTCAAAGTCTCACCATAAGTTGACTGTTCCTTCCCCTTTTAATTTTGTCATTTTTTGATGCCTTCCGGGGTCTCCCCGACAGTTTGCTTTTGCCAGCGGCCCTGAACCCGGTCGAGTCCGCCCCCTCGGGTTTCCCTGTCATGTACGCTGTCCCTAATGGCGAATGGGTTGCATCTTCCTGGACTCTAGGCCCTGACTCCGTAATTGCCGTCTGAAGTGTTGGCAGGAAATCTTGGCTATCATCGGGCGCCCCGGACCCGGACCTCCGGACTTCCAAGTCTAGAGTTCCGTGTAGATTTCGCCATCTCTAACGGAAAACCTCTGGTAGCACTCCGCCCTCCAGACCCCAACTCTCTCTTTTCCGCCGTTGACCCCTCCACGTTGAAATTTCCAAACATCTATCACCTTGCACCCTCCCGACCACCGGACCCTGGGTCTCCCACCGCCGTCGGTGAATTCAAATTCACCAACTTCATTGCCTCATCGTACCTGCATTTAGTGAGACCATTAATGGTGATTGGGGTATTAATAAAAGGTTCATTCCTATCATTTTCACTTGACAGAGCCGCAGAGGGTGATCATAGAACTTGTTGGAGGATCCCAGCATCTTCGAGACCTTCACGCTCATCATTCTCACCATCATCTCATTGATCGTAAGTGGATCCCACACCTCCCAACATCAAGTGTTTGAGGTACGTCCTCTGTTCGCCCTCCTGAACATTGTTTTCATGATTTCTAAGGGCCTAAAATGAAAAATAACCATCCAAAAAATATGCAAAGGATAAAATATGGCACAACGAACAAAACCCATGTCCTCGAAAGTTGAATAAACCAACGCAACATCCTCTTGACCAATTCGGAGCTTTATCTTCGCGTGGTTGTTCTTCGCAAGAGCATTCGTGACCTTCAGGCCCAGACGCTCCCCTTGCCGATGGTGACTTAGTAGAATAGATGACCAACCAGCTTTTGGGTCTCTTGGGCCTGGGTATCCGGGATTCCACTCCCAGGATTCCTCCCCTCATTCTCCGTTAGGGAGACATTCAATCCTACGCCGAGGGCTCCCTCTCTCGGCATAACTTCACCCAATCAGCAAGACCTCTCCCCGACTTAGAATCCTACGCTGAGGGCTCCCTCTGCACTGCCCTGACACCCATCATCTTTGACAAGACATTATTCCTTTGCCAGGACATCATGATGATATCATTTTCCTTTGGCGAAGGCATGGCATCCTTCCACCGCCCGGGTTCCAGGCTTCCCTTCACCGTTTGGAAAATTTTGTTGAACCTTGAACGACCTTGACCATATCGGGCTCTACCCTCCAGAGCTCTGTCCCACGATCACCATTTCAAAAAGAAATCCTCCCCAACCTTCCATCCATCGGGCTCCAGCTTTCCCATTGCCGCGAACACAAGTTGAGAAATTCTGACGGCCGACGCCGGCCGTGGGCCCAGTCTATAGCTTGACAGTCGACGGGACATTTGAGTGTTAGTGAGACTTCTCTCTGAGGAGGATTTTCACAACGACTGAAACTTCTAGTCTCTGAGACAAAGGAAGACGCTCACCGAGATGCATAATCTGCTTTACCCACTTCGCTATAGCTTTCAGATGTCAGGGTGACCCTATGTCGATTATACAATGTTTTACCGAGGGCACCCACTTATTCACATGTCGCTGTAACAACCCCATTATCATGTCGACAGGGCGACTTCATCATTCCATTTGGTGAAACCCTAAGCACCTCGCCAAGACTATATACTAAAAAAAAAAAAGCTACACCGATCAGTTATGCTTTGTTTATTCACTTTTGCCAAGACATTTTGGCTTTCTTACTGACAGAGACCTCATCGTGATATCGGCGAGACAAAATGATGTCGGGGAAACCTCATGTAGAGTGCTCTTGTTTCACCGAAAACTACCCCGAGCTAGCCCTTTTTTCTCTAAGAAAAAGCAGATCTCACACCGAAAGCCATCATTACCTGTCGGCAAGACCTGACTTTTTTGTTATGACCTCCTACCACAAACTCATGCTTGGCCAAAACAAAACCCAAATGTCATTTGGTGAGACACAACAAACCTTATGCTGATAGAATCTGGCATAGTCTCACCGTAAGTATATTCAAAGGGGAATCCATGCATAAGGTCAGGGAGATCGAAGGTCTCTCGCCAGGACCTTACAACGATAGCAATGACTCCCCCCAATATGCATCCCTTACATGCTGGTCGGCGTAACAAAATGAAATCGCCATGACATAGCCCCCACAACAAAACCTCTGCCAATAGGTGAATGCACAAGGCTTTTGATCATCGAGACATCAAAGGTAGTTATGCCTATGAAACCAGTGGCATGCAAATGTTAGAATAAAACATGGGTGTCGGGAAGACAGTTGAGGACCTATGTCGATATGGACCTAGACATGAAAATCCATAACTCGATTGATTCAATGGGGAAATATAGTAAACTACAGATGAAATATGCATACGGTAGAACCAAGTCATCCATGTTCGGCATCCATCCGACTTCCAGGCTCAGCCATCTGGGAGTCCTTTCCACATCCGCTATTCCGAGGGGAAAATCTTTCCCGCCCCTCCGGGCTCTGGGCTCCGCCCTTCCGAACGCCGCGGGACTGAAAATGAAATCGAACAATGGACCCTCGTGTCGGGTCTGGTCTTGCTCTTGGCTGTCTGCGAGACATTCATCTCTCACCAAGACCTCAGCCAGCCAAAGAGACCTTACGTTGACTTGCCTTCCCCTATGACAGCCAACACTGACGCCGGGCCCAGTTTGCCTCTTGGCGGTCGGCCAGACAAGGTTGTCACTAAGACCTTTCTCTGAGGTGGACACTCACACTGATTGGAAGCTAAAACGAAGTGGTGTCTTCCCCCCTGTTGGGCCCAAGGCTCCGGACTTCCGCCCGGCAATTGCAATCCCAAATGATGAATGCACCTGGCCACCCTTTGATTTGTCAGACTCTAGACCCCAGAGTTCCACCTCCAGAATTCCAATTTTGACCTATCGTTCCCTGACGGCTATCTCCTAAGGGCTTTCTGACCTTCTACCTCTAAGTGCTCCTAAACCGATCTAAGTAGGCCCAATTCAAAATCTAAGCTCGACCCACATGCTTAATCTTAGTCTTCTTCATTACAAAACTTTTAAATTATCGAAATTCAACCGAAGAGAATCTACGGGAGCCCTCTGCCCTATTTGCCTTTCCAAAACAGCATTCATGCCAGGGAAGTCTGGCCTTCTGATCCTGGACTGTCCCAAAGCCCTCAACCCAGAGACTAGCGATATCAGGAGACAAAGTATCATGTTATGCTTGATGAATTATTTGAAATTGATTTCATCTTTAGGATTACTGCTAACATGGATGTTTTCATGATCAATTGCACTCACTACGCTTTTGCTTGCAGAATATATGGAATCAAGTGCAGGACCTTCAGGAGCAGCCATCAAAAAGGACAAGGGAAAGAAGTTAGGAAAGACCCCTCGAGGGAAAGAGAACAAGGAACAAATTAAATACCAATTCCAGGGTGAGCCACTCCACTCAAAGGTTACCACAGATTGGAAGGAGATCACAGATACCAATATCGGCCATGTCAATATTGACAAATTCATGCAAAGGGTTAGGGTCAATCCAACGACCAAGAATGAAAGGCTAATAAGGCAGAGCAGAATAGCAAAGGCGGCTAGCTTCCCTCCATCTCTTGTAGCCCCGGAGCTTGTCATGGCCTATCGGCAGGCATATCAATCAAATACAAGAACAATTTTCGACCGGGATGGTAACATTCTCGCCGACATGTTGGCTGAAGGAATCACAGAGACCTTCCTTATCCCTACTTTTCAAAAAATGGAAATGCCCACCATTGAATAATGTCAGGCAGCATGGGATGATAATTCGGCAGGGTGTAAAAGGTCAATAAATTAGCATTGGCTTAAGGAAAAGCGGGGCAGTGCTGCGAAGGTTCCTCACGAACTCTTCTGTAGTGACTTCCATGAAGATTACCATGACTTGGTCATGATGCTAAGTAGGGTGATGGGCCTCCCTACGGTCGCATTCTTTTAGGAATGGATGGTGTACTTCGTTGAGCAGATCCTTCGGGGGAATGATGATGTTACAACAAAGGCCTCATTCGATTGGGGAGGTATAATTAGCAACTACTTTCATGAGCAGTTCCTCACTGTGAAGAAAAGCTCCAAATTCTATATGACTTCATACCTCGTGTACTCCTTGGTGAACCAGAGGCAATACAACGGTTTATTTGTGGCACCCGATTAGGAACAGGGTCAAAAACTCAAGGTCTATGACAGATACCCCCAGCTCCAGTACAGAAACTTCAAGGGGGAGTATTGCAGAGTGAATGACGCCTTCATTGGCCATACTGTCAGAATGATTGTCGATGATTTCGAAAGGAGGGTTTCTCACAGTGCTTGGGCATTATTGAAGCAATATGCCTTTCTCTTCATCCAGTACCCAAAGTTCACATACATCCGTGCCCAGGGCTTCACCGAAAGATCAAACAGGCTGCCTCGATACCCCAATGACCGAATCATCTTACTGGATCTTTCTCGGCAGCTCCAACACATACAAGTGATCTTTAGCAACAAACACATAGCAGGGATCTCTTATCCCATGACTCTCAACCAGGGCATGTATAAGCTACAAACTTCCCAATGTGTTGGTAACTCCGAGAAAGAACTAAAAGATTACCATTTCTACCTACACACTGCTTGCCCATGGATAGACCCACATGGTCATGTAAGAAAGGCGTTGGGGCCAAGATTCACTCATATCCACCACATTAAAGACTTTTGGGGAGATTTCCAAGATGATAAAGAAGTATGTGCAAGGCACTATATGCAAATGACTACGAAGTTTGTAAGGAAGGTGCAGCCATTCCCTATACCAGACCAGGTCGAGGAAGACGAGGCCACCATAATGCACCCTAGGTACCCTACAGTCGAGCCAATCTGCCAATACCAATAATAGACTAGGATGATGAATGCTATGACAAGCAAATTGTTGTGGATTGTCATGGCATTCCATCACCATTGAGACCACATTTCTTTGAGGCTTTTTTTCAAACAGTTTGCTGCCTTTTCTATGCTATTGCTTATTAGTATGCTTTGATAGATTTTTTTCAAAGAATCCATAGCTTTTTGGAAGAACCTTTTTAGGATTTTATCCATAGCAACAAGGAAGTGAACTGTTTGATAGAATGCTTTGGTAAACATGTATGATAAATGTACTAGCATAGAAGGCAATGAACTATTTGAAAAAATGCCTCAAAGAAATGTGGTCTCATGGTGATGGAATTCCATGAAAATCCACAAAAAATGCTTGTCATGTGATGCGAGGGGATGGGACTTTAGTCAAACTCAAAGTTTCAAGGATTACAATGATGCAATCTCAAACACTCTTCCAGGCACCCTGATGGAGACAAGCCTCAATAGTGCACTTATAACTTAGATGCTTTCCTAATGGACCCAAACCCTTGGAGTGATCTCAAGGAACTCAAAAAAACTTGTCTTGAATGGTTTCAAAGTCCCAAACCTCTGTCTTAGACAAAACTCACTTTTTGCACCTTGACTAGGCTTCTAGCCCAACTAGGCTTCTAGCGATGGTTTTTTGAATTTTCACTCAACTTCCCCAAAGGACTCCTCAATATAATGACTGATTCATATGTGATTCATGATGATAAACAACATATGTTCAGTATCACTTTGTGCAATAAATGGTTGAGAGTGGGAAGGTATTAAATGAGAAAGTTGACACTTTGATTAATGTTGCAGATTATCCGACAAAACCAGTTCCTATAGATAAGTTATCTTGGTTTTGAGTATTCATCATTTTCTTGGAGCTTCATGATTATGCAAGTTGCATTTGAAGTTGGAATGGACTGATTAGTTGGTGTAGGAAGGCCATTGGCCTTGAGTCATGTACTTCATTTATAATAATGAATCCTTGTTTAGAATAATTGTAATGTATAATGTCAAGTGGGAGAATGTTGAGAATAGGATGCCATTTAATTGCAATCCTAAACATATTTCATGTATATCCTAAGTCCTTGGAAAATGTTCCATAAACTAGGATTAGAAAGAGATTAAATTTGAATGAAATGAACATGTAAACTAACATTTCTTATTAATTCTAAATGATAGGAACATGTGGGGATGCCCAAGAAGAGCTCCTACAAAATAGGAGCATGTGGGGCACCCACATGGAAGGTGGAACCCACCTTGAGTTAAGTTAACTGTTTGGAGAAATATATGTTGGAAAGAGACATTGCACATGTCATCTGGTGTTGTCATTGATGGCAACCCTAGTCAGTGATTAGATCCAAACTTCAGTAGTTTCTTATACTGGAAATCAAATTGAAGTTTTGTGATTAACTATTAAGCTAGAACAAAGCATCCGACAGAATTGTGTTCATCGATTCATATGCAATTTTTTGTTATCATTTTGAGTTGTGGATCTCAGGGAAGGTTTTTTGATGCATAGTATATGTTATTCTTGAATCATAGAGCCTCATATTGATTTGTGTTCAAGTTAGAAGATCCGGTTGATTGATTTTATGTCTATCAGTGCAAGAAGGCCAACTAAGTGAATATAGTGTGTTGTGGATCTTAGAGGAGTAATTGTTTGAAGCATTTTGTGCTCGAGCATGTTTTTTTAGGTCCTCACTATGTTGTGGCTAACTTTGGTTGGTGCACATTGTAAATTTCTTATGGATTGAGCAGACGGTTTGTAAATATTTTATGTTTTATTGAAGCTGACATATGGTTGATTAAATATTTAGTTGCGGATATATATAAGTGATCATTTATATCATTTGTATGTATGTACAAAGTGTGTTGATGTGTGTTGTGAAATTAAGAAGGATTGTAGAGTGATTATGTATAGTTTCACTTGTACATAAAAGGATTTGTGATGTGAATTAAAGCAGACATAGTAGAAGAGAAGAATCAGACAGAAGGTCAAGAAAGAAATTAATTTGCTTAACCAGAACTGTAATCAGGCATTAGCAGATGCTATTATGTCAATTCAAATCTTCTGGATGTAATCCAAATATTTTGTAAGATAGCAATTCTTTATTTTGTATCTAAGCAATGAGCTCTAGGCAGTGTGACTGAATGCATGTGCATTCCCATTTGTAACCACTTATATTTTAGTATACTCTTATTGCGGATTGGCCTTCCACCATGGTTTTTCCCCTAATAGGGTTTCCACATAAAAATACTTGTGTTATGGTGTTGTGGTTGATTGATTTTTGTTCTTGCATCTTTCTTTTGGTTCAATGTTGTAAGTGGTTTAAAGATCAAATTAATAAAGTTAAATTTTGTAGAACACTGATTCACCCTCCCTCTCAGTGTTCCTTGATTCCAACAATTGGTATCATAGCCTAGTTCCTCGGAAGAATTTTAAAAGTTTGGGGAAGATCCGAGAAAGTGATTCAATGGACTCAAGCAGTCTTTAGCAACAACTTTTGGTGGCACTAGATGATCTTGATCAGTCCAAATCTAAAATTAGGGAATTGCAGGAAAGCCTCATGAATGCTGAGAAATTCATTCAATCATTGAAGGATAAAATCAATGAGTCAAGGGAAAAGAGAAAGGAACTTTGTGATTAGATCAAGTAGAAAGAAAGTAAAAGCATTTAAGATGAAAAATTGAGTCAAGCCCTGAAGGAAAAGATAGAAGAATGTGAAAATTTTACTAGAGATAATGTTGTCCTAAAGCATGAGATGGAATCTATTGTGATGAGGATAAGCAAGGAGATTGAAGACATAAATAAGAATGAAGAGAATCTTGCTCGATCCTTGAAAGAAAAATCTAAAGAATGCAGCCGAATTACTGATGGATTCAATCAATTGGAGCTTGAATTTGATCAATCCAGAAATAATGAAGAAGAGCTTGAAAGATAGATTGTTACTCTGATAGAAGAACTTGCTACTGCAAATGAATTTAAGGAGAAGTTCAAGATTAGCTCAGCCAAGCTTGATGACCTGATTAAAAGTCAGAGGACTGAAGGTGACAAGTGAGGTCCTGGATATGAGAAAGGAGAAACTTTCAAATCTGGACAAAGGAGATTTAGGCAAGGAAATCAAATGAACAAAGCTAGAAGGTATCCGATAAGACAACCTAATGGTCAAAGGTTCAATGGTCACTATTTTTTTTGCAATAAATTTGGTCATATGGCTACTCAATGTAGAAGCAGAATGAATCCAAGTGGTCCATCATTCTCAAGTCAGTGTTTCAATTGCAATAAGTATGATCATATGTCAGATGAATGCAAAAATATGTCAAACAAATTTTTCAATAAAGATGTCAGATGTTATGTGTGCAATAGATTTGGCCATATTTCTAACCAGTGCAGATCAAGAGAAAATCAATGAAATAACTGGTCTAGACAAAGAAATGTGGTGTGCTATAATTGCGACAAATTCAATCACATTGTAAGATTTTGTAAAGACAGAAAGGGTCTGGTAAATCAAAGGGAAAACATGCAGAAGGATGAAAAGGGAAAAGGAAAAGCTACTATAGATGAGATCAAGAAGCAAATGAAGAAGACATGGGTGGAGAAGAGTCCCTCTGTTGTAGGAGATGATTCCACACCAGAATCTAGTTCTAGTAATTCCTTCGTGAATTAGTTTAAGGCCTCTGGCCTAGGGGGAGTTCTCAAGAAAATGTTTTAACCCCCTTGTCGGTAGTTGGTACTAGAATGTGGTAGATTGCAATAATTGCATTAGTGATGTGCAAATGTTTTGGAATGTATTGTGAAGAAGATTTGTGCAAAATTGAAGGTTCGCAGAAGAATTTTCTTTTATAGTTTGTGAAAACAGTGTATCCAGAAGACCTAGGGAAAAAGCATTTATTGCGATGAAAAAGTCACGTGCACAAATGATAAGTCATTTCTATCACTCATTTGTCACATTTCATTTCAAGAAGAAGAAGTTTGGAGAGCTCTGGAGTGAACTTTGGCAAAGTTAGGCGTAGATTCAAGTCTAAAGGTGATTTGGCGATCAAACCCTAATCTGACGAAAGGTATTTATTTGTAAACTCATGAATTTGAGAATTCTGGAAATGGTTACTCCATTGGTTGTGGATATTAAGGATAGGCCCCATCAAAAATTCAAATGGCACCCATTCAAATCCATCAAAACAGAACCCTTAGGTGCATTTTCTTCCATTTCGTATGGTGTTTTGTATATCGAAGATATTAGGGCATACATTCATGTGAATGTTGAAGAATTAGGAAGCTCCCAGTTGTTAAATTTGTACTCCAATCACATTGTGGGAGAAGATTTCTATATAAAACCTGAATTCAAAACTCTGGAGAAGGAGAAATTCACTCAGATTGTGAAGTTTCCCATTTTTGAAGAAAACAAATGGGTTTGGTATATATTGAGTCAAGTTCATGCTGAATTTATGTGGTTAAATGAAACTTTTAAGATCACAAAGGAAGCTATAAGGATTGTTATTGGTTTGAATTCATCTGATGGGTTGTCGACATTGAAAGCTATGAAGAATCAAATAGTTACATATGCAACCGGTTCATTATTCAATAAGAGCGCTATGACAATTGATGATATTATTGAAGTGGATTTCAGATTTGCCTCTATGGTCATTGGGTACAAGATTTATCACTCCAGCTGGGACAATTATGTATCTGGTACAACAATCTATGCAACTTATCAGATGGTCAAAGAAAAGGCTTCTCTGGAGCCAACGAATTGAGAATCTTGGCAAAATTAAGAAGGATAAGAATAATTCTTTCAAGTATGGTAATTTGTTGCTATGTTTATTCTTCTATTTCATGAATGAAGTTCCAGGAGTTGGAAAAGTGCATTGGAAAGGAGATAAACCGGTAGTTGTTCAAATTAGAGACATCTTGTATGGAAATGGTGGTCCAACAAAGCTAGAAAAACTGCTATATGGAGTTATTTCAAAAAAATTCAGAATGAGATGCAAGCCAGGGAAAGGATTCCTACATCTATTGTGGAAAAGTATAAGGACACAATTTGCTTCATGGTTGATATTGATCAGTGTTTGATGGAGGCTGCTAATCCTAGGATAGTGTGGATAATGTCTATGGGTTATGAGGTTGAGGAACACATTTTGGAGTTGTATGCTCAACACCTATTGAGTAAACCTTGGGATCTGTCAGAAGAGAGGTTTGGTACTTTTGAGGAAAAGGATATGCAAGTGCATGATCAATTGAATAATCCTATGATAATCTAAAAGGTGAGAAAATAAGTGGAAGCTTTTGCACAAAGCATGGGTATATCAGTTGAAGCTGTGAGAGAAGCTAGAAGGAAAAGAGAACAAGCCGAAGTAAGAGATCTAGCTAGAACTAAGTATGCTAGTTCGGAAGCATCCTCTACCAGATCTAGATCCACAAGGAGCTCTGCTCTCTCATCCAAACCTGGAAAGAAGTCAATCCCTATGAAAGCTCAAGCCAAGACATCCGGGAGAGAAGGAAAGAGGAAGAAGGATAAAAGCACAAGAGTCTATGTTCTTGTTTTAGAATATGAAGAAACTGAATCTAATGAAGAAGTAAGAGAAATTAAGAAAAAGGGCTCAAAAGCATCTAAAGTCTCTAAGGACAAGCCCTCCAGTGAAGAGAAAGAAAAGAAGAAGGTGAAAACTGATAAATCAGGTATGTCTATAGAAGAAG
The DNA here is from genome assembly GCA_007258455.2 of Sequoia sempervirens. Lineage (NCBI taxonomy): Eukaryota > Viridiplantae > Streptophyta > Pinopsida > Cupressales > Cupressaceae > Sequoia > Sequoia sempervirens. The sequence goes on from VDFB02298449.1 coordinate 152,217, forward strand.
TGGAAAAAGCCTTGATTAAGGATGGTAATATTAGACCACTTTGTGAATGGTATGACACCTTTGATAGTGTCGGTCAAAGAATTCTTGAGGAAGGCACAATAAATTATTTGAATAATTTTAATATGACTCTCATTGAAATAATATCTGAGTTACCTAAAGCTCTATATGAAGTTTTAGAAATGAGGAGAGTTAATGCAACAACTGAAGAAGAGAAAATGAGAGAATGGATACTTGTTGATCTGTGTCCAGTGATGACTATAGAAGAGATGAAGAATATTCCTTAATGAATCTAAAAGGGATTTTAAGAGCAAGAAAAGGGTGAACAAGCTGATGATTGGGATAACTAAAGAAGTTGCAAAGGATACTGAGAAAATCCTTAAGGATATTCTGTTAAAGAACAGATACAATGTTGTTTCTGAAGAAGCGCATGTTGAAGATGCTCCATCCAGTCTAGTAACAGAAGAAGGAAAAGAAGATACATCTGAGGATACTCTAAATCCTCTAGATACACATGACATTGAAATTCCTATGGAGACTGAAGCTCCTAAAGTTGTGTCAGTTGATGAAATTGAGATTCTTGAAGCTAAGGAAGAATTTGTAGCTAAAGAAAAGAAGGATGAGGTGAAGGAAGTTCATGTGGAAGCAAGAGACACTGCTAAGGAAGTAAAGGAATTTTTGGAAGAGAAACAGGAGGAATTTGATCTTGAACTATTTAAACATTTCCTATCAACTTGGCTACTTTATCTCCCATTGAGAAGCTGAAAGTTGCATCATTTGCTCAGGCCAAGGCAAGGGAGGAGATTCTGAAATCTCATATTGAAGATAGTGAGCTGCTAAGTCTTGCATCTGGTATTCTAGAGAATATCATGCCTTCATATGTCAAGGATTCATCTGATTCTCCATCTGGTCAGCTGAAGAAACTTGTTAATTTTGTAAGTACTCACTTTGAGTCTCTTGAGAAGTCAGTTGAGGATAAGGTTCATAAGGATTTGATGTTAAAAGGTTCAATAGATTAAACGGTATGATTGTTAATGATAAATATTTGTTAGCTACCTGTGTGAAGAATATTCAAGGTGCTTTGTCTGAAGGTGGAAACATTTATAAGACATGCTTATCATTGTCTAAGTTCACTAAGGACATTGAAAATAAAATGAAAGAATATGAGAAATAGTTAGCAGATATCTCTCAAGCATTTGATCCTCTAACTGTTTCTGTTAGAAAGAAAGAAGTTCAAGTAATATCCCTACTTGGCAAGATTAAAAGTCTGAAACATGAAGAAGGAAAAATTGTTGAAAGAGTATGTGAGCTGAGAGGACTAATTGGTCCTAAGATTGAGAGAATGCTTAGTGCATTGAAGGAAGAACAAGATCCTATGGCATTCAGTGATCTAACAAATTTTGAATCAATAGAGATGCAATATTATCTAATATGTGGTCACATGACTATCTTGGAGAGTCTCAAAAAGAGTTGGGACACAAGTTTGATCCTGTTGAAGAACAATTGTATGAATATATTCATGTTTATGTAAGTTGTAGAAGCATGTTTGTACATATGCAGTTTGTGCATAGAAGTTTTTGTTTGATTCTTGGTATGCAGATTCCTACCTTTTCCATTGATGTCAAATGGGGAGAGTGGGACAATGAAAAATGCCTTAATCATCTCAAGGGGAATTGTGTTTTTGAATTTTTGAAGGTTGGTAGTGTAATTTATGTTGGTACTGATCCGACACTTAGTCATTTTTCACTAAGTGTTGCCATTAATGCCAAAGGGGGAGATTGTTGGAAAGAGACACTACACATGTCATCTGGTGTTGTCATTGATGGCAACCCTAGTCAGTGATTAGATCCACACTTTAGTTGTTGCTTATACTAGAAGTCAAATTGAAGTTTTGTGATTAACTATTAAGCTAGAATAGAGCATCCAATAGAATTGTGTTCATCAATTCATATGCAATTTTTTGTTATCATTTTGAGTTGTGGATTATAGGGAAGGTTTTTCGATGTATAATCTATTTTATTCTTGAATCATAGAGCCTTGTATTTATTCATGTGCAAGTTAGAATATCTGGTTGATTGATTTTATGTCTATCAGTGCAAAACGGTCGACTAAGTGAATATAGCATGTTGTGGATCTTCGAGGAGTAATTGTTTGAAGTATTTTGTGCTTGAGCATGTTGTTTTGGCTTCTCACTATGTTGTGGCCAACTTTTGTTGGTGCACATTGTAAATTACTTATGGATTGAGCCGACGGTGTGTAAATATTTTATGTTTTATTGAACCCAAAATATGGTTGATTAAATCTTTAGTTGCAGATATATATAAGCAATCATTTATATAATTTGGATGTATGTACGAAGTGTGTTGATGTGTGTTGCAAAATTTAGAAGGATTGTAGAGCGATTATGCATAGTTTCACTTGTTCATAAAAGGATTTGTGATGCGAATTAAAGCAAACAGAGCAGAAGAGAAAAATCAGACAGAAGGTCAAGAAAGAAATTAATGTGCATAACCAGAACTGTAATAAGGCATTGGTAGATGCTATTTTTTCAGTTCAAATCTTTTGGATGTAATCCAAATGTTTTGTAAGACAGTGAGTCTTTATTTTGTATCTGAGCAGTGAGCTCTAGGAAGTGTGCCTGAATGCATGTGCATTCCCATTTGTAAACACTTATATTTGAGTATACTCTTATTGTGGATTGGCCTTCCACCGTGGTTTTTCCCCTAACAAGGTTTCCACATAAAAATACTTGTGTTATGGTGTTGTGGTTGATTTCTTTTTTTTCTTGCATCTTTCTTTTGGTTCAATGTTGTAAGTGGTTTAAAGATTAGATTAATAAAGTTAAATTTTGTAGAACACTGATTCACCCCCCTCTCAGTGTTCCTTGATTCCAACAAGATAACACTTCAGTAATTCATGTAAATATCCTAGAAGTTAGGAATTGATGTTTACATGCATGGAGTTCAGTTCAGTTCAATTCAGTATCAGTTTAGTTTAGTTCAGTTCAATTCAGTTCAGTTATGGTTCAATTATCTTTAATTGCATGTAGTTACTTTTAGTTGAATGTTAGTTGACTTCAGTTGACTTGGAATGCATGACTAATGACTTGAGTTGCATGACAGATAACAGGTGATACATTCAGTTAAGTGGGGATGATCAATCATGCATGATATTTGCATGAATGGTGGAGAGATATGTTTCAGTTAATAGAGATTGACTTGGACCCACCTTGGGCGCCCATGTTGGCATCTTTGAGTTAACACTTTTGCATGATCATATATTTTATAAGGCTGAGTTAAGTGGGCCCATTCTTGGGTGCCAACTTCGAGGAGAAGCTTACAAGATATATCTTTGTAATCAACGTTGAGTTATGACTTCAATTTGGGATGCCCAAATTGATGGACTTGGTTTGAAATTTTTTTTCATAGGAGAACTCTACTTGCAAATAATAGGCATAGGTTTTATTAGATAAGCTTTGTGCTTTGTAATTGTAAACTCTTTGGAATTTACAAGGCTCATTATTGTCTATAAATTGTAGCAAGTTGAAGAGAGTTTTATCATATTTTATTGCAAGTTGTGAAGAAGAATTGTTGAAGGAAAAAGAAGCATCTCAAGCAAGGATTGATAAAGAATTATTGTAATATTGTTCTAAGGTTAAATAATACAAGCACTATTGATTCTGGTGGTGGATTTTTTTCCCGAAAGGGTTTCTCCACAGTATATGTTGTGTCACTTCTATCTTTTGGTCTTATTCTTCTACAATCTTCTGCCTACTTCTACAAATGGTAAAATGAATCTAAAAATATAATCATCTACAAAAAATTCTATAACAAAGAACACTTAATTAGATCTACAATGTAATAGTTTTACAAGTTTTAAAGCTACATAATTACCTCCATTTTCAACAGATACTTGCTTTGAATACTCCCCCTTAGGAGCATAACCAATAAAATCAGCAACATAATGACAACACATGACACTACCTACTCCCCTAAGAGGTAGCCACCAACATCAATCCAAACAAGAAATAGATCCATAGATCCACTAGACTGATGCATCTCTATATGCATCTATTTCAAACAAGGAGGGGTAATAACCCCCAAATTTTCTTGAAGATAGTTAAGAGTTTCCTTAGGAAGAGCCTCAGTAAATATGTCAACAATCTAATCCTTTGTAGGAACATACTCAAGCTTCACTTCATTCTCCATGACCTTTTCTCTCAAAAAGTGATACTTAATAGATATGTGCTTTGTCCTTGAATGCATCACTATATTCTTTGAAATGTTAATTACACTTGTGTTATCATAAAAGATAGATATAGGCTCATCATACACAACTCTGATATCCTTCAATGTTTGTATCATCCATAATACCTATGTACAACATGATGATACAACAATATACTCAACCTCTGCGATAGACAAAGAAATTGAATTCTGCTTCTTACTCAACCATGACAACAATCTGCATCCAAGAAAGAATGCACCACCACTTGTGCTTTTCCTGTTATCAACACAACTAGCCCAATCTACATTTGTATAAATGTTCTCAATGTGAAATCAGTATCCTTAGGATACCACAAGCCATAATATGGAGTGCCTCTTAGATATTTTCATCCTCTTCATTGCTACAACATTGTTTCTTTAGGATCTTCTTGAAATCTACCCACAAGACAGATTGCATGCATGATATTCAGTCTAGTAGTAGTTAGATATAGCAATCCACCAATCATAGATCTATACTTGCTCTGATCTGCCTTAAATGAGTGATCATCTTTGCTTAGTTTACAACTAGTCACCATAGTCCAGTGCATACTGGTTTGGAGTCATCCACTCCAAATTTATTCAACAGATCTCTTTGACATACTTAGACTGTGAAATGAATTTCCCTTTATCTGTTTGATTGATTTGTAGTCCAAAGAAGAAATTCATCTCCCAAACATTGATATTTCAAATTCTTTCTTCATCTCTTCAACAAATTTCTTACACATTGCTTCATTTCCATCGAAGATATTTTCATCCACATATACAACTACTATCAATATTTTGTCTTCCTCAATGTTGAAGTATAGATTACTATCTACATTGCCTTTATTGAATCCTTGTTGTATCAAGTACTTGTCTAATCTTGCATGTACCAGGCTCTGGGAGCTTGTTTCAAACCATATAATACGTTCTTTAATTTGCAGACCATATTTGATTGATCTAACAACTAAAATCCTTCTGGTTGTTCCATGCAAACTTCTTCTTCCAATTCACTATTCAAAAAAGAAGATTTCACATCCATCTGATAAACCTTAAAATCTAAGTTATGTGCTACAAATTCCAAAAAAATTCTAATAGCTTCCATCCTAGCCATAGGAGAAAAGGTATCCTCAAATTCTATACCTTCCATTTGTGAGTAACCCTTACACACAAGTCTTGCCTTGTTTCTTACTACTTCTCCATTCGCATTCAACTTATTTCTAAATACCCACTTAGTTCCAATTAAGTTTTTGTTTGTTGTTCTAGGAACCAATTCCCAAGTCTAATTTTTCTCAATCTGCATAAGTTCTTCCATTGCCTTCACCTAATGTTCATCTTTCCATGCTTCATTCACTATTTTAGGTTCAACTTTAGAAAGTAAACAAAGATATACCTCAACTACAACAACTTTTCTTCTTTTCAATACACCTTTCCTCTTATCTCCAATTATATGATCTTCAAAATGATTCTTTTGCACATATTTAGGGTTTTTAGGGGTCTTCTTTGGAGCTTATTCCTCTTCATTCCACACTTCTTCTTCAACAAATTTTTCTTCTTCTATTCTACAATCAGGTTCATCTAACACATATCCATCTATTGTAATTGAATTTTGCAAGTTTTCATCGACTTTAACATTTTCACTTTCAACAATCTTTCTCAAGCTTTTGTTGTAACATCTATAAGCTTTGCGTCTAGTAGAATATCCAAGGTAGATACCTTCATCCAACCTTCCATCAAAATTTCCCAAGTTTTCTTCTTCTCTTTTGATGTAACACTTTCCTCCAAATACTCTAAAGTACTTCACAGTAGGAATTCTTCCATACCATAGCTCATAGGGAGTCTTTGTGTTGTTCTAGCTCTAGTTTGAAATTTGTGATGTAAACAGTAGTATAAATAACTTCTCTCTAGTAGACTTTTGGTAGATTTTCCTCTTTCATCATAGTCCTTGCAGCTTCTTGAACCTAGTTTTATTTTTCTTTTGAACAAGTCCATTCTGCTGAGCAGTTCTAGCGGCAAACAAATGCCTCTTTATTTCATGGACTTCACAAAAATGTTAAACTCATTGGAGGTAAATTCACCACCTCTGTTAGACATCAATCATTTGATTTTCAAATCCATTTCATTCTCAACCATAGCTTTAAATGCCTTGAATTTATCTAATGCATCTTATTTTTCTCTAAGAAAAGTAACCCATGTCATTCTAGAATAATCATCAACTAAAAGCATAAAGTACCTATCACCTTGTAGACTTTTGACCCTTGTAGGACCACAAATATTTGTATGTACTAATTGTAGTAGTCCGGTAGTAGATTATTCCTTTCCCTTGAAGCTACTCCTTGTTTGTTTTCCAAATTGATAATTTTCACAAATAGCATTGATAGGCTTTGTGAATCTTGGTAAATCTCTCACTACATGAACTGAACTAATTCTTGCCAAATTATCAAAATTCATGTGACACATCCTCGGATGCCATAACCAACTATCATTAATCTAAGACATAAAGCAATGTCCATGAACACCCTTAAGCTAATAAATCTTTCCATGTGTTCTCTTACCAGCAACAATTACAATTCCAGACCTTTTTTTGATCTCACATGCTTCATCCTTAAATACAAGATTATATCATTTGCTACACATTTTTCCAACACTCAAAAGGTTATTCCTTAAACCCTTAACATAGTAAACATTGTCAGTATTATGCTTGTCATCAAAACTGATTGAACCTATTCCACAAATCTTAGCTCCTAAATCATCTCCAAATTTAACTAATCCTTCATCATATTTTTCAAGTTTAACAAACTTACTTTTGTCTCTAGTCATGTGATTAGAGCAACCACTATCAACAACCTAGTCATTCTTATCTTCTTTAGCATGGAAAGAAGATATAGAAGTATATTCAAGTTTCTCCTTCTCCGGATCACTTTCCTTCACACAACTTTCAGGGTTAGCAAAACTAGATTCTTCTATTCTAGCCAAAAACAAGCATTCATTATCATCAAAATCTCCATAATCAAATTAATCATTGAAAATACCAGCATCTTCTCTAACATAGTAAGCTCTTTTAATCATTTTTCCTTTTTTTTCCTTATTCTTATTGTTTATATCTCTTTTTGGACATCTTGAAGCATAATGGCCTATCCCACCATAGCTAAAACATTATAAAGGTAGTTTACCTTTGTACTTACCGGTGCCCTTCTTCATTCTTCCCACAAAGTTGGCTTCCACATCATCAAGATTTTCCCCATCTAAATCTTCAACCTTCTCTGATTTACCAACCTTGAAAGAAGTCTCTACCTTTGTACCTTTCTTCAAACCAAGTTTTCTCATTTCAAATGCAATTAGTGTACCAATCAACTGATCTCTGGAATAATTGTCAAAACATGCAGTTTCCTCAATAGCATATACCTTTTCACTATACAACAATCAAGAATAGATCTGATAACTTTCTTCACTAATTTAGATTATTTAACTACTACACCAAGGCCTCTCATAGTACTTACCAGCTCATCAACTCTCTGTATGTAGCCTTTACTTGTTTCTTCCTCAAACATTTGCATCATTTCAAACTGTGCCTTCAAGTTTTGTAACTTTGCTTGTTTGACCTTTGGATCTCCTTCATAAATGCTTTCTAGCTAGGGAAAACTTTAGTGGTGAATCTTTGCTAATTGGCGAATTTTAGAAATCAACCATGTCTAAATTGACAAATTAATCGTACCCAACAGGGTGTCCAAATCGCCCGAATTTTATGAATTACCGGTCCAATGCAAGTCCATTTGCCAACAATTTTTTATGAGGCATATTTAAGCAACAAATTCACCATAACAAACTATGTGTTCCAAATGGACCGATTAATATTTTCACCTGGAATCTCATAAGCATGTAATAAAACACCTACATATTCGCCAATACTATTAAAACAACATTCTATGAGGACATTTTGCCAATTAAAATTTATAAATAGTTGCTTGTGAAGACCCATTTTGCCAATTAAAATTTATAAATAGTTGCTTATGAGGACCTATTTCACCAATTAAAATCCATTAAAATCCCCCACATAACCACCCAAAATTTATTTTTTCTTCTCCATCCATCTCATAACCAATTTTCAACTATCTGCCAAAATTGTATTTTAAATTTAATAATTCTCGTGACTATTTTTCACTCTTCATCTCTCAACTACCCAACCAACTCAATCGAGACTGTCTATCCCTCATCAAATCTCTATCGTTGATCATCCTTCTTGGAAACCTATAAAACCACCATCCATAAATCATTTTGAGGATCCTAAATAATTGCAATGTTATAATGTCAGTATGAGTACCACATTGCATTTGATTGAAGCAAGTCTATTTTCACAAGTGTAATAAAAATCCATATTTGAGTAACTTTTTTTTTGGGTTTATTCATTTGCATTTTCAATTTCTTGCTCTAACTGAGGTCACATTTGATATAGATTAAGGTTTTAAATTTTTATTTAAAATATTTGTTTTGATCTATATTTGGTGTAAATTTTCAGCATGCTTGGTGGGACCAAATTCCTAGTCTAACTCCATTGTTTGTTTGGTCATTAGGTCTAACTCTATATGGACCACTTATCCCTCATCAAATTTTCGTTGTTGATTTTTCTTCTTGCAAACCTATAAATCCACCATCTATAAGCCAGTTTGAGGATCTTGTATTATTGCAATTTATGCTATCAGTGTGAGTACCACATTCCAGTCGATTTGAGCAAATCCATTTTCATAAGTGCAACAATAATCGATATTTGGGCAACTTTGTTTTGGTTTTATTCATTTGCATTTTCAATTTCTTTCTCTAACTGAGGTCACATAAATAATATAGATTAAGGTTTTAATGTCATATTTGAAATCTTCATTTTGATCTATATTTGGTTTACACTTGCAAATGAGGAGAATTTATTTCTTACAACACAAACACTTGACTATCAATTAGGTCTTTATCTCCATGTGGAAATCAAAACTCTAAAATATACCACCACAATATATAATCTTAGGCTTGATGTAAACCACCGTTAGATCCATAAAGCTAAAATCTAACTAAAACTCTATTTTTTCCAAAAAGAATAAAAAACACACAAGAAAACAAAACATATTTTTTGGGTGTTGCAAGATTGCATGACCCTTGAGATGCTCTTGCATCAATAGTGAATGAGAGTTTGATTTTAAATAAAACATCCTAGTACACAAGTTAGCAATTGTTGCACTATTGTTGGCTCATAATGACTAATTGAAAGCAGTTGGTGAAGATACAAATTTAATTTAAATTTTGAAAATTCAATAATTATTTTACACTTGTATATCAAACTTGGATTACTTCTATACACTTAGATTTATTAAGATAAAAAATGAATAAACTGAATATCAAAGTTGATCCCTAAAAATATATTTAAATGAAATCAAATAAAACTCAATTATTTATCAACTTTTAAATTAAAATATACCACCAATATATTAATCATTACACCATGTCAAAATAAGCTTAAAATGAAGAGGGAAGACGGAACGTATCCATTATAGCCCAAAAAATAATATTCCTCACCTTTTAACTATAGAAAAAAAAAACATATATAGAAACACCCATCAAATATATAAAAACAAAGTTTTCTTTATATAATTAATTTTTTATTTAAAATCGAAAAATATATTTCTTTAGGGAAAAGAAAAAGTCCTATTGTTGATAGGATGGACGTCCCTTAAACACGTCCCACACGTTGAAAAATGTCAAAGTATGCCGTAATCCATGGACAAAACTGAAAGGCCATAATGATCTTAGTCAAACTTTTTCATTTTTCTTACACCCTCTTCACACGGCCAACACGCTTTCTTAATTAACTTATTTTTGTCATACGCGGGTTGGACGCTGGAACGGGAGTGGAAGCTTCATGTCTAGTAAATTCCCCCCTTTCCTTCTTAGATTTTGTTGGAAAGTGTGGAATTGTCGGCATTCCAGATTAAAAAAGACGGCAAGAAAATTCCATGTTACGCGTAGACCACACTGCAATTCCAGGAAATGTGGAAATCTGGTTCATAATCGAATGTCTTGTATGCCACCACTCTATATAGATCTCCTCAATCCTTATCAGCTCTGCAACAAATTTATATACTCTGGTTCATTATAGATTATAGCCATGAGACAATACGTGCACTCAGAAACCCCTCGTCTTCGCTGGACTTCCGATCTTCATCGGTCTTTTATTAATGCAATTCACAGCATTGGAGGAGAACATAGTGAGTGCCCGCTCCGCAGTAATTTTACTCTATTTTATTGTATCGGATAGACTTTTTGTGTTTAATATATTTAATCTTGTTTTTTGCGTACAGAGGCGACACCAAAGCTTATTGTGGAGTTAATGGGTGTAAATGGAGTCAAGGTTTCCCATGTCAAAAGCCATCTCCAGGTGGGATTCTAAGCGTTACGTTGTGTACAATTTATTATTGAAAACCCAAAACAAAAAACAAAAAATTATTTATTTGCTTCTGGATTTCTTTATCATTTCTTTTATTCAGAATTGGCAGCTTAATTTCAAACGTGTGATCTGTGATAACACATTAGCAATCAGGTGTTTGGTCGATAAGAATTTAAAAGAGTATTTGAAGTTTGATTGAATTTGTCTGAAATTAAATATCATGGTAGCCTCTCTAAGATATCTGATCTGTTTTAATTGCAGATGTATCGGAATAGGAGGAAACATGAAAATTGTCAAGGTAAGCAAATTATGACGCTGTAATTACATTTCATTATTCTGGGGTTCTTCCAGCCTTATCCAACTTCACTTACATGCCTACCACTCTTACAGTCTTCTATCTACAATCCTCCCCACCTCTTTATCTCCTCCTGCAAGGCATCCACTTCTTCTCTTCTGCTTTCTCTTACAATCCTCCAGCTTCTGTGGATTCTTCCCCCCTCTTCCTGCTCCTACAATCTCCTATCCTCACTCATCCAGCTTGAAGACTCCTTCCTACCTCCTATCTCCTCCTATAGGGTATCCCACCCCTCTCCTTCTTCCTATAGGGTATCCCACTTCTCCCCTCCTGCCTCTTACAATCCTTCAACTTCTGGGATTCTTTGGGCCCACCACTGCTACAATCTCCTATCTATGATCCTCCAGCTTGGAGCACTTCTTCCTACCTCCTATCTCCTCCTACAAGGCACCCACTCCTCTCATTTTTCTTCCTCTTAATAATCCTATAGGTTCACCCACAAGCCTATTATTCCTACAATCTCCTATTTCTACTTATCCAGCTTAGATGATCCTTCCTATTTCCTATCTCCTCCTGCAAAGCATATGCCATACACTCTTCTCGTTCTTCCTCTTATAGTCCTCCAACTTGAATGCCTTTCCTCCAACATGCTGACCCAACTCGAATGCTTCTTCTTCCATACTCTTCCTACTGGGCTTCTCCTTTTCATTTCTCTCCTTCATTTGATCCTCCAAAATCACCTACGAGACTACCGCCGTATCAATCAATTGAAGTAGGACTACTAACACTTAAATAATTTTTGGTTTCCAATGTCAGATTTGTAGCATACACATATAGATAGCTATTCCAGACTTCAATTAGAAAGAATTAATATTTTACAGGGGGAGAAAAGTGCATAGATATTATCTTGGAGCATTTGTAAGGGAAATTATAAAACATATTTTATATTGACGTTACTGTTTTGATTTCATACAGAACCCAAATCAGGAAATCACCATCTTGACAAACATGAGAATAGCAGAAAGCGTTCCAGAGATACAAATGGCATTGCCCGATTAGCAAAGTTTGACCAAGAGTTAGAGAAGTATAGCTCCTCCATATACTCACACAAAAGGTAATAAATCAAAATAATTGAGCCTCCCAGTGAATATTGGCACCTTGGTGGGTATTGCTATTTTGATTCCTAATTGGGTTTGTTTCCTGGTTTCGGAAAATGCAGATTGATGGCATGCAAAGTTCAATCTTCCTTCCTAGATGAAGAAGCTCTACAATTACACAATAGAACTTGTGAGTATTACACTCAAATGACTTCATATAATCAGCAATCTCGGAATCAAAACGATCATGTGAAGAGAAAATTATGTGCACTGTGGCGTGACGGGAAAAAATATTGCAGACACCCCACATTAGACTCAGTGGTAAATAAGCACATTTTCCGTCATTCTAATTTTATCTCTTCTTTGCTTACATTTGTCCGTAGTTCTTCAAAATCGTCAAGATTTGGTTCCGGTCTTCCTAGGATTCTAGATTACTAAACATTTTTTTCGGGTCCCGGAAAAAGTTCCTTATTGGGTGCGCAAACAAATAATTAAAGAGGACTTGTTAATGATACTTTTGGGAGCTAATAGACGCTTTCTCTTTTTATTGTGCTGGTTATTTTGGTTGATGGATCCATTTATATTTCTTCTCAGAAAAGTGGCATGGAAGATCTAAGGGAATTCTGTCTCAGTCATCAAAGCTCTGAAAAGATGGAGGAACAAGAAATACTTATCCCACCTGAACTGCAATTAAAAGACATCTTTTATTACCACCACGAGAATTTTTCTTCTGGTACACCCTCCATTTGTAACACCAAACAGGAAAGTACACCAAATTCAGAACAAGAAGGAATTTCATCTGGTACCAGCAATGCTGCAGAATCACTAATGGTTTTATATAACGATGAGATTGATAATGTTTGGAGAGCTGAGTCCAAGGATCAAGATGATGCCAGATTCGATAAAAAATCAATGCTTCGAGAGGATGACATCAGATTAGAATTATCAATTTCAATATCTTGAATCTTAACAATCAGAGATTCTAGATTGTATCAAGGTCTCTTTGTAAACGCTGAACATACATTCTAGATTGTGTCAAGGTCTCTTTGTAAACGCTGAACATACAAATTGGTTTGTTAATTGTATCTTCAATTATTATGCTCTTAAGAAAGGGGAGGTCTAGAAATCTTCCTATATTCAATAGTTTTATATTTCTTTTTTATGTGATGATAAATTATGGAGTTTAATTGAGAAACATCTCATACTTATAATATTAAATATTTACATAATTAATTATTTTATAATAACTGATTATGATATTTTAATTGGCTTACCTGATGCACATGATTTGCCGGCTATTGCGTGCATCCTAATGGGACTAGCCTCGCTTCAGCTCACCCCGCAAAAGAAATACGGTGGGCTGAGTTGCGGGGACACAGATTTAAAAAGCAATGAGCTAAGCCTTCTCTGGATCATGAACCCCTTAACAATGTATTTATCTTCAGATGTGTTTATTTCTTTAATCTTCTTAAATATATTTTATTATTAATTATTTGAGGCTCTAAGAAAATTCACCCACCAACAATTCACCGCGTGAAAAATTATCGCATTAAAAATATGCCATTATTTGTATAATATTAGAGCCCCCTCAAAATCTTGGGTGCATGGTAAGGGTCTGAGGAGCGCAATCTGTACGCTATGGAAAGCCAAGGCTTTATAGTGCCCTTTGGAGCGGGCAGGCATTGAGACCGCGTGGTAGATTTTGCTATGGGCGTAGCAGATTATGCTGAAGAAGGGTGATAGAGGCATTGTGTGCCGTGTCGAATGATGTATGCATAGACTGCTGTGTGTGAGGAGACCTGCAGAAGAGCCGCTAGAGACAGAGGCAACCTAGAGGGCAATGCAACGGTATTTCAAATTAATCTTTCCCTCTCATACAGTGCTCGCAAAAAAAGTTAAACAGGCACAAAACATAGTTCCACATATACGTGACTAATTTGGTGGCACTCATTTGAGAATGTTTTTGCCCTTACATGTAATTGTAAAGCTTCTCATTTGAAATTCTATGAGAGCTCTGGGTCTACTCACATTTATTTATTTATGATTGGTTGGTTCGGATTTGTTTCCTTAAGGAAAAGGATAGACTTTTGTTTCTGGGAATCTGTGAAAAGTGAAAGAAGGAATAAGATAAAGAGGGTTAAAACATTAACAATGGTGGAGAATATATGAACAATATGGGATAAGGGATAAAAAGTCAATCAATATATACAAAATGGCGACGTTGAAAGGAAGAATAAGATTTTAGTGGAGATGGTATGATGTATGCTACAAATCAAGAATATTCTTTTATTTCTTTGGGTTGGGGTAGATACAAAATATCTCAAGTTTTGGATAGATCTCTTACAACTTATTTACGAAATATCATTTTAGTGGAAGCAAGGAAAAGTAAGAAATCAAATTAAGTATATGAGAGTATTTGGATGTGAATAATTTTCTCACATAATTGATGAGATTTGAGAAAAGTTCTAAGTACATCTTCATTGCCTATAATTATTAGAAGAAAGGATACAAATCGTATGATCTTAATATGGAGGGTGCGTTCACAAATAGGGATGTTAAGTTTAATGATGAGTTTGAAAATATTGGTAGATGCTCTATAAATATTATTCCACAAATGGCCATAAACAATTATTTATCATAGAGTACCTTTGAAACTATTGAAATTTAAAAGCCAATTTCAAATGTACAATCCTCCTAGGAAAAATCAAAATCTTTGATAAATCTATCAAAGAGGGTGAATAAGTTAATTGTGCCCCAATGACCACATTAATGATAATTAATGATCCTCAAACCTATGATGAAGCTAAGGGAAAACATGAATGAGAATAGTCTATACAAAATGAATATGGTTCCCTGAGAAAGAATGAAAAATTGGCAATTAGAATTGAGTTACTCAAAATAAATCTAATCCATTAATAATAAGTAGGTGTATAAGACTAAGTTCAAGTTTAATGGTAGAATAAAAAATATAGTAGTTAAAGGGTACTCACACAATGAAGGGACTGAATGACAAAGTTTAGTATTGTCAGGACTATTATAGCATTGGAAACTCATTTCAAGTTGCCCCTTCACCAAATGAATGTCAATAATTCTTTTTTTTGATGAAGAAATTGATTACTAGATCAATATGAATCAAACCTAGGGATTTAAGAATTCAAGAAAAGAAAACTTAGTTTGTAGATGAAGGAAGTATTGTTGTGGCTTGAAGCAAGTTCCAAGGGGCTTGGTATGTTAAGATTGATGAGTATTTTAAAGATTGATACTTCCATATTATTCCTTGTGATCCAAACTAGTATGCAAACAAAATTGATGAAGGTGGCACAATTATTATTGGGATTTTTCTTCACAATCTTATCATCATAAGAGTTAGGATGGATAAAATTACTGACATAAAATTGAGTTAAAAAGATAGGTTTGAGATGATAGTTCTTGTTTTTCTACTCCATTTTCTTGCATCTAGGTATAGCAATGTGAGATCATTATGGGCCAAACAATGCCAATGACAAAAAAAATTAGCTAGAAAAGTGCTATCATTTGGATTTATATTTATATTATTTGATTTATATCATGTGACTCTAGAGGTGTGTCTTCTTACCACCCATCTTTTTTTTTTTGTGAATATGTATTTTTTTATCTTTATAATTTATCTAGATAATTGTCTATTCATCAAAAAATAATAATAATAATAATTGGGAGTCCCAAAACTTATCAAAACTTGCAAAATCATGCATTTTGTCATATCTTCAAATTTTCCACAACTTCATCCTTGGAGTTAATAAACCTTTATAACCTAAAATAGTTTATAGAGGAAACTCTCAAGATTCTAAAAATGTGATTTATTCCTCATTACAATTTAATAGTTAATTATTATTATTATTTGCATAGAGCATGTATAAATTATTTGTATATATACACTCATAACTTTCAAACCATTCTCATGCTTTATGGTTCAATGGTCATTAAAAATATATTTAAGTTTTAAATTTCATATTTTTTACCAAGTTAGGTCAGCTAGAACTTTTTTTTAAGTTACATTAAAAATTAAAAAAATTATTTTACAAAAAATGTCACATGCACCCATATATCCTTTACTTATATACAATGTTTGATGAAAAATATTATTTTTTGCTTCAAATTAGGTTGGCTAGAATGATGGGTGGGGGCCTTGAATTGATTGGTTGAAAGCATCATATTGCAGGCAAGTGGTCACAAGGTCCAATCCCCCCATGTCCATGGTATCGAAGGGCATATCTTTCTGGCATTGTCAAACACGTTAACTATTTTTCTCGATGCACTGCAGGCTATAGAGGCATAAGCCAATTCATGTAGTATTAAAAAAAAGGTTGGCTAGAATGACACCTATTTTTGTTACTTCAAAAAATTTAGTAGTTTGAAATATCTAACCTTTACCAATTAATTTTAAATTACTCAAAAAAAAACTAGTACTGCATAGAATAAATCTATTTTCCTATAAATTTAATTACTGCCTTTTTTAAGATTTTATGAACACATCTTCATTTTGCTACATGAAGTCATTTAAGTCTATTTTTTTGCATTTCTATTTTTACTTAAGGGTGTTTTTTTCCCTTCATGAAATTGCACTCACCTATGGAAGTTATATCTCTCCCAAACCAAGTATGTTACATACTTTTTCAACAATTTTAAAATGTCATGTATTGTATATATCTCTCCCCAATAAAGAATTTTTCCTACCTTTTCAACAAGTTTAAAATGTCATATTATAAGACTATTTCTACTCCACGTACTCTATGATTGAATTTGATCAATGATATTGAAGGTAGTGATGTTGATCCTACCTTATACAAGAAACTTTTTGGAATCCTTGTGTATTTGAAACTTGTTCGACTAGATATATCTATTGTAGTAGGTAAGGTTTTTTGAGTTCTCTTAAGATTCAACATTGGATGGAAATGAAAATAATATTGGGATATATATAAGGGACTTTGGTTATGGATGTTTATTATTCCTCTCTTAGACACTCAAGAAACTTGCACTTGATATCCTAATTCATATTAAACAAGTTGTCCAAATGATAGAAAATTGACCACAAGATATGTTTGTGTCTAGGTTTAGACCTAGTTCCATCTCATAATAAGTAGTCTAATATTTCCTTGTTGACTACAAAGGATGAATATGCAATAGTTCAATAAATGGGAAATCTAAACAAATCACTTGGTTACAACCTATTCTTCTAATACTCCAACAAGATCAAACAAATTATCCTTGTTTACTCTATTATGAGAATCAAAGTTCCATTCAAATTTCCAATAATCTAATGTTCCATGCCAAAATGAAGCATTTTGAGGTCTATCACCATAACAACAAACACCTCATTGAGTATCAAGTGATCCATCTTTCGTATTGCAATATAAAGGACTAAATAACTAATATTTTCACCAAGACCTTATGCAATGTGAATTTGTATATCTTAAATTTCTTTACTTGGCTTGAGAGTAGTCACATGAGTATTTGGCATTAGCATCCAAGGGATATCAAGTTGTGAATGTCAAACCTCATATTTTTTCATGCATTTTATTAATGCCTAACATTAAGGGAGATGTTAACATGCATAATATTAGGGGCTCTAGTTAGTTGGTGGTTATTGATTTTGATGTCCTACTTTTATTATTAATATTTCATTCTTGGAAATATCTATATATATATATATATATATATATTCTCACATATGCTAGGCAATGAGCGAATACTTCTAGGTCACAAGCCCTTTAAATAATATATTCATCTCTAGGTATGTTTATTTTATTTATCTTCTTAAATTTATTTTTCTTCCTATTATTATTTAGCTTTCACATATACTCTAGTAAAATATGAAAATTACCTAGGATGCAAATATAAGTCTACAATAGTTACATATTTCATTGTATTGATTAGCATTGAATGCTATTGTTATTGGTTACTAGGTTAGGTTTTTACTTAAGTCATAATTGAAGGAACTAAGTGGGAAATTCAAAATACTTGCAACCACAAAAAAATGATAGTTTATGGAATGTTTCCATTCATTGTAACATATTTTTGTAGGCTATTTTTGATATAATATATAATGTGCATTTTATTAGATCATATAGTGGTGGTTATATTGTGGCTCCAACCCATGAAAAACCATTACACCTTACACTATCAAGAAAAACCCATGCAAACAAAATGGTTCCATCAACCCAAAATAGAACAAAGCTAAAAAATTCACCCATACAATATACATGTATTAAAATATTTCTAGATAGCTAGAATGCACCAAAATAAATAACCAACACTAGGTTATATCACACCCATACCAAGACCTAAACCATCATAGAAAATACCTCAATGCTCTCAAGAGATCACTTCTCTATACACTCATTCTACCTATTTAGCTACACTTGAATCTATTCTAATCTAGTGAGACCTGTTGTGACCTTTTCACACATCGCCCCATAGCAAATGGGGACCCCTAGTTGTTTACATTTCTAGGGTTTTTCCTTCACGTAACAATTTCATGAAGTCATTGCTTTGAGAGTTTCAAGTTAGAGTTTTGAGTTATCACTCAAGCCAAGTGGAGAATTTGAGCCCAAAACAGTGCCTAGACGTCATGGAAGTGCTTAGAAGGTTCGAAAGATGAGGATCGCTTGTGCTTTGAGTCAATTCTGACACTTCATATTTTTTAGGGATTTCGCTTCTTTTTTTCTGCTTTTTGCTTTTTCATTTTTGACATTTTTGGACCAATCCAAGACTCCTATTTTTTAGGTATTTTTCTTTTTCTATTTTTAGAAAGTCAACCTAGGTTTTGGGTCTCACAGGTCATGGAGTCAACATTTCCATCTTTAGAATAAAAAATTCAGGCCTCTAGAAGTAAAAATCAAGAAAATCAAGCAAAAAGCAAGTAAAACGCAATGAAAAATCATGAAAAAATAAAAATAAAATCATATGGTTGGATGATCCAGAAAAAGAAAAGCATGAAATTCATGGCGCCCAAGGGTAGAGATTCAGCATGGCATAAGTTTAAAGAAATTTGAGGGAAAAATAAAGATGGAAAAGGCACAACAAAGTTTGCCATGCCAAAGTGAGGAATGGAAAGGAATTAGGAAAGTCTGCCCAACCTATGGCAAGACCTTCTCAAAGTGTTCCTAGAGCATGGAAAGAAACTCATGAAGTCTACCCCATGCCTTTTCTAGACTAGGGAAAAGTCTACCATAAGGAGAAGAGGAAATGACATGAAACCTTGGAAGTCTGCCCACCATTTGGAATGAATTTCGCAAAGTTCGCCATGCGTCTCCAAAGTCTTCCTAGACATCAAGGGGATATGGAATGAAGTGTTGATGAAGTCCGCCATGCCTTGGAAACAAACTCACCAAGTCCACCTAGGCATTGAACATTTGGAAAAACATTTATGAAGTCTGCCATGAGGAGAATTCCAAGACAACTCCAAAGTCTAACTTCTTTCAAAGAAGGATGTCCAAAGGAGAGTAAAGTTCGCCCTAGGCCAAGGAGGAAAATTTTCCTAAGTGTTGATGAAGTTCGCCTAGGGGAGAGATGGTCAAATGGCATAAAAGACTCAAAGTCTGCCCCCCCCAAGCATGATAAAAGTTTCTAAGGCATGGAGAAAAATGTGAATGGTAAAGAAGCCTCCAAGTCCACCCTTGGAATGATGGAAATTGTCTAAGGCACTGTGAAGTCCACCCTAGGCTAGGAGGAGAAAAATATAAGTGTTGGCAAAGTCAGCCCACTAAGAGAAAATGGCAAAGAAGTCTTGAAGTTCGCCCTGGCTAAAGGAGAGAAATAAAACAACATGAATAAATAATTTCCTAGCCATGGGTAAATTAAATAGCCAAAATTAAATGGGTTGGAAAAGATTTAAAGACGTTGAAAATTTAATACTTTGGATATTTTATATTTCCAACACTTAGGAAACAAAATTTCTTTGTGCCTAGAGGAAAATGGAAAATGACACAAGAAATATCAAATTTTCCTTAGATGAAATCAAAATTTCTCCATGAGTAAAAGATTTAAAGGGTTGGAAAAATTGAATTTAATATCTATTGAACATTTAATATTTTCCAACGTTTGAAATAAAGATCCAACACTTAGCTAAAATTCGAACTCTAAAGGAAAAATCTAAAGATGGTGCTCGGACGAAATTTAGAAGCTTGCCTTGAATATTTTTAAAGAAATTGGAAACTTTCCATGGCGAAGAGAAGAAAATAGGACTAAGTTTGATGAACTCTACTAAAATAAATCAAACTTCTCAACATTATAAGGAGTTTCAGCAAGTCATTTTCAACTCACAAGTTCAATTGAGAAGAAAATTAAGCTTTCTCCAAATCACCAGAGATAGAATTTTTGAAAGATAGAATATTGGAGATAGAGTGATTTTCCAAGGTGAAGAACACAGAAAGGAGTAAATTCTTGAGCTGAAGAACATCATTTTTCTGAAGAAGTAAATTGGAATTCTTGGTTAAAAGGCGTGTTTCCCAGCAAAAGGCGTGATCTTTTTTTGGATTTTTGAGTAAATTTTCAGAGGTTGAATTTGATTTGCAACCACAGGATACTTTCAAAGGTTTAAAATCTGGTTGTCTAAGTTCTTATATTCTTCTTCCATCTTATTCACACTGGCCAAACCAAGTTTTCCCATTTTCAGCTTGCTGTTTCACAAAAAATCATTTTTTTAAAAAAATGAAAGTAAAAACTTTCGAACGAAGGCCCAAAAATAACCAGATTTAAAAGTCTCCACACTAATGTTAATTATTTTTATTTATTGCAGGTTAATGACCACCCAAGGAGAATCATCAAGAAAGGCGCAGATGAAGTTTGCCAGCAAAGGATTGTAGCCAAAGTCTAAAATTAATTCTAAGTGGAAAAATATTACAGATACCAACCTCGGGCATGTGGACTTCACAGAATTCAAGAAGAGGATGTACGAACATGACGAACTCCTGCCAACACCAATCACTCGTCAAATGATGAGAAATGGCATCATCCAGGCAACTGAGTTTCCACTAGTAGTAGAATGTGTCGAATTAATGGTGGAGTGTGCCATCCATTATAATGTGCAGGAGATGCAGATTATTGCACCTGATGGGAGGATATTAGCTCATCTCAGAGAATTGGAAATCTAGGAAGCATTTGGCATCCTGACATACCACCAGACTTCGTACAAGAGTAAGGAGGATACCAGAAAGTTGTATGAAGACCAGTCTGAACTTTGTGCCACAAACATTAATAAGTCATGGTTGGAAAAAACAAGGGCCTCCGCCAAGAAAATGCCCATGAAGCTGCTTCGTATAGACTTCAAGGAGGACTATGGGGACATTATTTTATTGTTAAGCATAATAGCTGGAAATCCTCTAGGTGTGCCATTTGAGACGTGGATGTACTATTTCATGGATGAAATCACCTCAGGCGTTAGGATGTTCAACTGATCCCAGATGATTAGTGAGAATCTCCATGAGTAGCTAATCAATATGGAAAGGAAAAAACCATTCCACATGAGCTGCTATATCATCTATCTGTTGGCCAGGACTTATAGATATTCAAGACTAATATGCAAAGGCACGGTAAGCAATGGTGAGAATGAATTTAAGTCATATGATTGTTATGGTCCACAACTACAACTCAGAGAGAAATCTCACATCAGATGGGAATATGATGCTTTTCTCATGTACATCACCAGAATACTCCAAGGAGGAACTCACCAGAGGCTAACTCATGAAGCCAAAAGCCTAATCAGCAAATATGGATCCTAGTTTATCCAGTTTCCAAGATTCACATACATAAGGATTCAGGGATTCACTGAAGTCCTTACCGACTTCCAATTTATCCTACCAATAGGATGATCTTGCTAGAGGTCCTTAAATAGTTGGAGACCTACCAAAACATCCAAAGGCCAAATCATAAGGCAGCTATCACTTTCCCATTCTTCATTGGAAACATGCTAGAGTTTTGTCCATCAGCACAAGCAGTTGAAAGTGCCAGGTTGGAGATACAATGGTATCCGTTCACAACTTATCGGTCCAGGGCCAACTTTGACCCTCATAACCACATTCGGACCATGGATGGAAAAAGGTATAAACATAAAGTAGAACTAGAGGATTTTTGGGTGAATGTTGCAGACGAGTATGAAATCAGGAAAAGGTTATGGTCCAGAATGTTGGTGAATTTGATAAGAGAGACCGAACTTTGTCGAGTTCCTAATCAGTTGGAAGATGATGGAGAGTATGTTCAACCGTGCTTCAATGAGAGTTGGCCTCTTCCTACAGTAAAGTGGTCAAATCCCAAGCTTGATTACATTGAAGAAGATCCATTTACGAACTGATCCACAATATCCATAAATGTTGACGAGATAGTAGCCACTGCAAATGAGTCATTGGCCGATATGATGATTCCTTCTCCAATTCATGAGGGGAATATTAAGCCAATCCAACTAGATGATGACGAGCCCACATCTCCTACGGGCACATAAATACTTGATTCAGAGAACGAAATGGATATCTAGAATTTGATGAATTCCAAGAGGGTATGATTTTCGCTCTTAAATGAATTTTGGATACTCCAAGTGGAGAAAATGTTCAGGAAGAGGATGACATTGAACAACCCACCATTCCTAACTAGTTGAAGGAAATATTGAAGATACAAGTGCCAGTTGAGACTCAAGAGGAAGATGACACTGCAGACTTCTTGGCTAGGTTAGAACAAGTTGTTGTAAAGAAGCCCGCCAAGAAATTCTCCACAAACCAGAAGGACGAAGCCGGCAGTCATTCTGTATAGATTTTCATGCCAATAGTTGATAAGACACAAGATGATATTGCTCCCCATGAGTACATCATTACCACTATTGACTTGGGCCCAACGACAAAAGGCCAAGAAGTTGAAGAGCTGGACAACTCAGTCTCTACTATCAAGGAAATACTAGAGAAGGAAGTGGTGAAGAAGAAAGAATACAAGAAGGAGGTCAAGCGCCTGAAGGAGTACATATAGCACCTAACCAAACCACTCAATCGGGGTGATGAAGTAGCTCCTCCTTTTCTAAACTCCTCACAGGAAATGACCAAGGACATTGAAGAAGATATGATCATGGCTAAGGAAGCTAAGGAATGGATGGCAAGTAAAAGCATAGAAGTGGATGCATTTATGGAGAGATTGACACTAACCTATGGACAGACTTCCTCATTGCTTTCCAGACTTGTTATCATCATAGAAGTTTGGGACAACCTCTCGGACATTCAATAGAGGATCATTTCATGCCTCAAAGTACTGAAGGGAGTTCCAAAACAAAATTTGATCAATGGGAAGATAATTGTAGCAGGCACTGCCTATGACTTCCACACTTGGTATTGGACGTTGATAGCATGGAGCGAGGTCTTGGAAAGAGAAAAAGTTGATGGACTTAGAGTTGAAGAACATATCAGAGAAATTTAGAACAAGATTTACCTCATAGCTACACATATATTTGAGAAAGAGATCATCTAAGAGAATGACATGAGGCTAGAAAATATAAAACACAAAGTTCATGAAATCTTCTTCTCCATTACAGGATCAATTCTGAGACATAACTTCACTAGAGTTGCGTATCTTTTATCCATCTGTGATGACTTCATGAAACAAGAATTGGAATGGGAAAGTTCCTTTGCCGGATATGCTGAGGACTTGGACGCATTGGAATTTAGGATAAACATCTTGCCACAGGTCACAATGGAAGAGGTCATCCCGATCATGTCCAAATTCATCGAACACACTACTGCTTGAGAGGTAGGGAAATGCACTTCCTTGAAAATAGCTCTAGGTGCCACTTCACTCATTGATTACTAATTGATTATTGATGTTATTTTGGGAAACCCTAATTAGGGTTGATGTGTATTGATCTTGGCCATTAATTTGTTTCAATCTTGGCCTTTCATTTATTCTTAGAAACTCTATATAAACTTTTGATGAGCTCATTTTCATTTTGTGAAGAAAGTGTATGAGATTGTTGTGTGTTGCTACTTCTGATAATAAAAGCTCTTATGCATGATTTTCTTTGAATCCCCTTTATTTTCAAGTGTTTTGCAAGGTTGCATAGCTTCTTCAACATTAGATTAGAATTAAGATATAATTTGATTCAACATTAGATTATCTAATTAAGATAGAATTTGATTTGAATTTTTGTTAAATGAATGAAAGATCTGATAGTATTGATTGGTGAAACTTAGCTCATACTTTATTTGAATAGATGATTTTTATTCAATGCATAAAGATAGCCTGAGCTCATGATTGTGGATGCTTAACTTCAGTCTAGATAAGTATTGTTCAAGATATGAAAATTATAATCACACCCCTTGAAGATTGCACCCACTTTGTGTAGTTGTCCTAGGGAGGTGAAGCAAAGCGTGGTTACCAGTTTCACCTAATCTTTACCATCTCTTGAATTCTTAGGGATAGATTAGAACCTCTAAACCCTTGTCCTTTTGCACTTTTTTTGAAATCCTACATTGAAAATCCCAAAAGAAAAAGTACTTAATGTTAAATTTGTCTAAGTCCTAAACTTGTGAAGAATTCTTTAACGTAAGTCCCTTTGTGTATTGCCAGCATATCACAATGCCCATTGAGCTTATCCACACATCAAGACCTGACAAAAAAAACCTTGGAGTCACCATATGATCTCACAATCTTAGCATACGCAGTGATTTTGTTCAAGAGAGGATAGAGTGTCTTTGGACATTTTATTTTATTTGTTCAGTGGATGATAAAATGTACACCAACATAGAATTGGTGCTAGAAGGAGGGTAGAAACAACAAGGAATTGCTTACAAGTTAAGGTAGTAGACATGATGTAGTATGGTGTTACCGCATGAGTTTCCTTTTGATGTACCCTTTGAACAACTAGAGAAAGGTTCAACAAACATTATTGATCAGTTGTACTCACTAGCTTGGAAGTCACAGATAGACCACACTCAATTCAGAAAAACAAGCTGTGTTCTTGCTAGAGAAGAAAAAAAGGGAAAAATTTTGAGGAAGCAATCCAAAGGGACTTGATAAGACAAAAGATTGATCATCTAAAACAAGCTTTTGAAGAGATAGAATGATCAGTCGCCACAGGCTCATCCTCATATTCAAGCTTTGCTAATAGGATGAAGAATGGTGCTCCTCGGCAACGTTCCTAATCCAGGCCAAGATCCTAATCCAGTACTACAACCAAACTTGGGTTTTCATAATGAACAAGAAGACATCATCACTAAATTATTCAGCCTAGCATGGAGATTGAAGTGAAACACTCCTAACTGGCTTTAGATGCGCTTTATCCTTGAAGAAGAAGAAGAAAGAGCCTAACGTATTGAGTTCAATATTCAAAGAGATTTTCTCATCCAAAGGTTTGAAGCCCTCCAACGACAACAAGCAAATCAACCAGCTCCTAAAGCAGCCCCTACACTACCTCGACAAGCTTGAAGGAAGATACGCTGGATCGAATTGGTTCTTTTTTAGCAAATAAATTTTGAAGAGTTACTAGATCCACTCTAAGTTCTTTCAAAGAATTTGTAGAGTTATCGCCTTACAAAAATAGACAGAGAAAGAAATATGAAGCATCACAAGAGGGAACGTCAAGTGTAGTTGATACCGACAAAGAAGCACCGAGTGAGGAAGATCCTTTTTGTCTCTTCCAAACCTCACCACTGCATACCCTAGTTCCAAGTACTGCTCAATTGAATAATCAATAGCTTCTAGTAGTTGCACAACCAATACAACCAGTTCAACCAATTCAACCAGTCCTTGAGTAAATCAACCAAATGCTCCAATGGCGTGGCAACCAGCTAATGTGTCACCTATGATGTTTTCTTTCTATCATGACATGCCTAAGAACCTGGAACATTTATGTTCCAAGTTTCATAGTGGTGACCTGAACCACACCACAGATGACAATATCAAACTTTTCGAAGATCTCCTTCAGAATAGAGATATCCAAGAAGAAGATGTTTCTTGTAGGTTATTCCCCTACACATTTGATGAGGAGGCTTCTTACTAGTACATTCATTTTCTAGCTAATTCCATTCACAATTGGCAATAGATGAAGACTACTTTCTTAGAAAATTTCAGGGCACCAATTTCCCCAACTGATCTGTATAGGCAATTTGTGGAAGTAAAGAGGCAAGAACATGAACCAATTAGCATTTTTAGTTCAACAGATTCCACATAACCTACACAAGGTTAAGAGATCCTTACGAGTTGGATAATGTAGTGGCACTGCCAATCTATTACAATGCTTTGGATCGTCTTACCACCATGTTTGTATAGTCAAAGAATATGGCCCCAACAGATTTAAAGGAAGTATATGTTGCAGAAATTATGGGCAGTAATGTTCTAGGAGTAGGTATGGCTCCTAGTCCACTCAATTACTTAGGAAATGTGACCGCCTAGAATCAAATTCAAGATATCAATCGGGCATTGGCTCAACATACACCTATGATGAACCAAGTCCCTTCCGCAAATAATCAATTGGTCCTTCACCTAGGAATGCCTATGTCCCAAGTGCCACTAACACAACCAATATACCTTTAGAATGTGGTAACTTCAAGCCACACTCTATAAGAAAAGGATGAAATGAAGGAATTGATTGACCAAGTTAAGAAGTTATCGACTGAAATCGCATATCTAAAAAGTCAGACTAGTCAAATACAAAATTTTCAAAGGAGCTATCAATCACTGCAAGGGAGTTACCAAGGTCAAGGTCACTTCGAATACCAGAGAGACAATCAAAATTACCAAAGGGACAATCAAGGTTTTCAGAATAATAATTCAAGCTTCCAAAATAAGACATGGAACACTGTGCCTAACAACGGTACTGTAGTATCACCCTTGGATAATCTGCCTATTGACAATCGTCCTGCAGATAAGGTGTTCCTAGCCAAAGCAGCATTATCAGGATGGTGCATACTGCAAAACACATATCAACATTCTGAGTTACATTGTCGCAAGTTCCAAGTAGCCGCAGATATCTTCAGGAGTGAGAGGATAAATTCAGAGGCAACAGATCCTCCAATAACTGGATATGAATTAGTTCATGCACCAAGATATGATCACGCCCTTGTGATTAAGAGTGTCAAATTTTCACCCCAAGAGTACCCACAGTATCAGCCTAATCAAGATTCCCACCCACATCTGCAAATGGCCTAGTGGAGGTGCCATGATATCAAGATGGACCAAAAACTCAAGACATGTCAAGCCTTGACAAAAGAAACCTTGGATTTGCCATATGATCTTCTTGCAATCTTAGCATATGCGGTGATTTTTTTCAAGAGAGAATAGAGTGTCTTTGGACATTTTATTTTGTGTGTTTAGTGGATGATAAAACGTACACCAACAAGACCCTGCCAATGAGGGGAAATAAATTACATGCCAAACTTCAGAACAACAATGACAAGAAATGTGCATTGTACCACTACAAAATATTAGAATCATGAAATTATTGTCTACCTCCAATCTCCCATGATAATGTAACACATACAAGCTAAAAAGCACCTTTCTTAAATTGGAGCAACCAAGATCATTTGATATATCAAAAACAATTTCACAAATGAACAATATGCAAAAATGAATAAAATTATCACATGCAACAACTTGTAAAATGTACAAAAGAACCTTGCATATAAATTCAAGGATGGGAAGGAGAGAAGGTAGGAGTGGAAATTTGACAACCCCTCTAAAATTAAATCACATGTATAACTATATGGACAAGTGTAGGGACATTTGGTGAGTCCACATGACGTGAGATAAAAACTGAGATGTCTCCCAAGTGAGCTTAAGATTATTGTGAACAGGATTCTCCTCAATAGGATACAATATAACTAGTTTAGTAATAAAAAAATCCACATCATTGGATAGAGCACAAAAAAATACCTTGAATAAAAAATACCCAAAATGGTGTTTGTACATGATTGAGAATGAAGCTCTTGAAGTTTAGAAAAAAAAAAAGTAGCCAATAGTAAGGGGTCTATGCTAGGGAAGAAAAGGATGACTTCATGTGCTAACATCATGATGAAGTCACTACAATATGCTTGGAGCACCCTAACCTCTTGATGAAATCCTCAAACTCCTCCCACCTAAAATATTTTAACATTGATGAGGATATTAAAGTTTCTCCTTCCACATTGAATTCATACTTGTGCTTCACCAAGATCCTCAAGTATATCTTCTACCTTAGCTATTACTGTCTCCCCCAAATTGGTCTAAGAGGAACAATTTTAATAGTCATAGCCTTAATTCTACATATTTAATAAAATTTTCTATATTAGTGATGAAGTCACCTCATATTGTCACATTAGGTTTGTTGCTTGTTTTCATCCCCATTTCACCAAGCACTCCTTTAACAAAACCTAATACAACTTTTAATTCATCTAGGAAAATATTATCTTAAATTCCTATTAAAAAAAATTTACATGCCTTAAACTCCTTCCCCTTCTGATCTATATTTACTAGCCATCTTATGTGCTACTAGGATATACTATACCAAGATTCAAACTACGCAAGAGAATACCAACTAGATATTTTCTTATGTAACCAACTCTACATCTAAAACATACATCTCATTTGGAAAAATCACCTTACCATGCATGATAAATAACCATAATAATTACACCACTTGTCATACCCTCATCAATGGATTTTGCACCCTTAGCCCAACTAATCCATAATAATTACACAATGTATGTAATTTACCTCCTCCTTAATATGATTTATGCACACACCTCTCTCCAAGAACATGATATTTAATTAAAATGCACTTTGAGATGGGCTATAATTTTCTTGTAACACATCTATAAACATTAGAAAGAACTAGCTGGAGCTAACCAACAAGATCTTGCTTAACTAGCCCATAGAGGATGAAAACCTAAATTTTCTCTAAATCCTCTCAAGTGCTTTAGAGGTGACTATATGTAGTCATTATTATCTCTTGAACTATACCGTCATTTACAAGATAGTTTGCTACTAAATTTAAGTGTCTCTTGCAATGTTGAAAGTTGATTGATAAAAATTTCTCCTTTAATTTGGAAACATCTTCTACATATCTATTTAGAATTGAATTCATACTACTCCCTTTATTGATGGGATTGATCACTACCATCAAGTCTCCTTTAACTATTGATTTTTCTATTTTTGCATAATATTATTGTTGCCAAGCTAGCAAGCAACACTTCTCACTTTCCCTTATTGTTATTCTAATTTGAAAGAATATGAAACCTCCATAACCCAAAAATTCTATAGAATCTCTTAACACAAAACCTCCTCCTACTAAACTTAGGCTTGTTTTAAAGTAACTATCAAGATTTAATTTTGCTTAGCCTTTTTGTAGAGAAACACCTTGCTCTATATATATATAATTCTACTTTAATATAAATAGTATTTCACTTTCTCAATCTTAATTGTATTTAGTATAATTGTCATCTATTAAATTTGAAAACTTAAATAAATTATTATTTAATTATGCTATGTGACCATGTAATGTATAAAAACCAAAACATAGTCACATTTATTTTTTTAAATTAAAGTTATAAAATTAAAATACTTCTAAAATATTATAAAAATATTCTTAAGTAAATAAAATATAATATACTTATATATAATATTTACTACATTTTTCAAAGTAATTTAATAAAGCAAAAAAATTAAGAACAAAATAAATACAATTTTTTGAAAAGAAAAACTAAAATAAACAATGTAACACAAAAAATTAATTCTTGACAAAACTAAAATTTATATGTCCACGCTACATTTATATAATAAACAAAATAAAATAATTTATTTTTTTCATCAAATTACTTATCTATTTATATAATTGTAGTAATTTAAATAAATATTAATATTTAATATTCATATAAAATAAAATAAAATAAAATCCTTAAATATTTTTATCTTATTTGAATTACAAATTTAATATAAACACCTCTTTTAAATAAATATATTTAAAATAAAAACATTAATTAATAATATTTCATAATTATTAAAAAAATTATATAAATAAAAGATAAACTGAAAATCATTAAAATTTTACAACAGTCAACAAACATTTATTTAAAACACACAATAGTTTGAAATCCCACCCCTAGTCACATCAGGCAATGTCTATACAGCTCTCAAAACGATCATTTGACCACATTTATTAATTAATTAAAAACAAAGAATACATCGTCACTTTATTTTTAATTAATTAATAAAATACGATCAAATGACCGTTTTGAGGGCCGCATAGACAATTCCGTCACATCGTTAAAGTGACAACTG
>VDFB02298450.1:0-21114 GCA_007258455.2 Sequoia sempervirens
ACATTTAATATTCTTGTTAAGGAATTTAATTCACTACTTGAGAAAAATCCATAAGAAAAAAATCACACACAGGTTAGACTATGGAGATAAATAAAATGATCATTGATATGATTTTATTCATAAATGTAATGATTTTTACAAAATAGGAGACAATTTAGCCTTGAACTTGGAAATATATTCAAGCTTGAACTGGTGCTATCATATAAAAATTATCATGTACATCGTATTCTATTTTTAGCCAATAACATAGATCAAAATATAGACTCTATTACTATTGCTTTGTAGGTACAAAATTCTCCAATATCCTGTGCAAATGGCCTTGAATTCCCTTTTATAGAAACAAGGGAGAAAATAAGCTTCATGCTAATTGACACATGACACATTTTCATTTGACATTCCTCTACATAAAAAAATATGAGTACAACTACTTGTGAAGAGAATATTCCATATAGGACAAATGTTGTTACATTTGCAGTTATAAATCTTTGTTTCCTCTAAAAAGTAGTCACAAAAGGCTATTGTAACATACTTTACTGCTTCATTATCCACTTCTTTTAGTTCCAAAATTCTAGGAAGTGTTGACTGTGTAGATGAAGACAAAAGGTAGGTCCACTGAAAGACAAAACAATTGTTGAATCTGAAGAAGAGTCCAATTGATGATGAATAGGTAGTAAAGGACAAAAGAATATCTCCAACCCAATAAAGAATGAAAGAATAATAATGCAAAATCATCAAAACTTTACAATTCAAGCAAATTATTATACATATAATCCCAAGCCTTATATTGTTCCTCTATGGTCCATTGGAAAGAAAGTAACTCATCCATATTACATGTTTGTATTTATTGTATTTGAACACTACACATGATTAGATTCTTTCTCAAATTCTTCCAAGAATCAGTTTTTATCCTAGAGCTTGTCCAAATTGCTCTTGAAAAGCTCTATGTCAACCTTTTTCTTGTCACATATGAGAAAGGATAGTGTCAAAGTAATGCTTTCAAATTGAGCCTTCCACATTCCACAAGGCTTTATTTCTCCATTGTCCTTAATTTTTGGCATTATCCTCATATCACTCTCATCAAGTTCCTTGACCATTTCTTTCACCTTTTCTTCTAACAACTCCACTAACCCTTGTTGTTCCCTACTACTTTAACAATTTTGTACGTGGGAACAAATTCCTTTGGCTTATTAGGATCATGTGCAGATCCATTGGACATTCCAGTCAATGAACTAAGTCTTGGATTCAATTTACTCATCAAAGGAATGGCCCTTGCTTTATCACTAGTAATCCTACCAATTGCTATTTTCAATTGAAAATAATTCTTGTGGGAATTATACACCTTCTTCATTACCTTACTCATCAAATTCCCAAGAATAATTGAAATAATATGCATGTTATTCTCATTTTTATCCTCTTTATAGTGCATTAGAATGTCCTCATAAGTGCTAATCTTCTATGTCAATTCTTTTTCCTTCATCTTTTTTGATTTAGGAGGTGGAGCTGTTGAGGAACTAGCAATCATTGAACTTCCCCACAAGTTACCATTATAGTTGATCGAGGGGGAGGTGAGGTTGCTGCTTGTAGCTGATGTTGTTTCCATTGAGCTTCTAATTCCTTCAACCTATTATATTCATTCAACACTTCTGAATATTCTTGTTGTAGTTTGTCATATTTATCACATAGTGCCTCTATGGTGGCTCTAGTAAATTATGCAACATTCACTACTAGTATTTTTTATTCAACTGCAGGAGTGTCAAATACTCTCTTGGAAATTAGGCATCCCCTTAAATCTTGTGTTGGTTCAACAACCAATGGTTTTTTAATATTTGGGGCTAGAGCTCAAATTCCTAAGGTCTCCCACCTAGGATTAAATCGTGAACTAGAAAGTGTTGTTATAGCTTCATCCTTTGAAGAGAATATTTCCTAATCTTGTCTTTTGATGGTGTTCAAGGTAATGGCATAACAATATCCCACTCAAGGAGCAATATAATTCCACTTTCTCTCACCATCATATGCTTGGATTCCTTAGGATTTATGTCCCTAGCTTCAAATTTTATTTGTTCCACCACTCTTTAGGAGACTTTTTCACGAGTCCCTTGTGGGGATTTGGCCATTTCTTCCTCCAATATCCTAACATAATCATCTATTTTGCACCTCCATATGAAATCAAATAATTATTTGGATTTGGAAAATTCATCATCACTCATAAAGGTGTTGCAAGCCAACTCCCCTATGTATTCTATATTATCCCTTCCTATAACAATGATTTCAATCATCTTTCCCTGGGGCACTTGCACATTCTCATCCCTTTGAGGGGAGGGCATTATCCTGATTACATCATCCCTAGTTACTTCATAATAATCATCCTCTTTGGAGTCAATTGGGCATTCAACCAATGGGGACTTGTCTCTTCCTCTCCTCTTTGAAGATGGATCCCTAAGAGGAGAGCCAAGATCTATAATATTATCTGCTAGAGAAGAAGGTTTTTGTTGCATCAATTGGTGGAGGAGATGGGGGTTGTTGTGTTTGTGGTGGAGATAATGGAGCCTGCTCCCTTATCACAATACCCTTGGGATTTCTTTTGAAAGCATACTTGAATTGATCAACTTGATGGGATTGATATAATGGCCTCTCCTCAATTATATGAGCCTTACCTTTTGCTTTGTCCTCAATGACTGGAGCCTTCCCAATTATTGCATCAATATTATCTAAAACTGCTTGAATTCTCAAAATTAGATCATCAATGTTTGCATATTCTCCTTTATAAGAAGCATCTTTCTTCTTCTTAGCAGCTTCAATTCTCTAAAAGGTTGTCCATTTTACCTTCCTCTCATTAACTTCCCTTGCATCGAAGCAATTTCTTATAACATATTCCCTAAAATCATATTGATGATAAAACTTGGATCTCCTAATGCTTGTCGTAAGGTTGATAATGAAATCTTCATGGTCAAAGTTGATTGAAAATTTTTGAATCATCTTGAAAGTTTTGAATTTATCATATAATTTCTCCGAACCTTCCCTATTCATCCTAAAATTTAAGAATACTATTAGAAAAGGGAAGAAGGATCATTTCTTTTGATTTTCTATGTGTGCCTTATTTGATTTAGCTAACTATCAAATAACCTCTAAGAAACAAATTCTTATTGGTACAAATCTAAGTAGTACATGAGATCCTACTAGGAATCCATAAACTCTTAAA
The DNA here is from genome assembly GCA_007258455.2 of Sequoia sempervirens. NCBI lineage: Eukaryota > Viridiplantae > Streptophyta > Pinopsida > Cupressales > Cupressaceae > Sequoia > Sequoia sempervirens. The sequence goes on from VDFB02298450.1 coordinate 3,200, forward strand.
ATAGTGCAATCAGAATGAACAATGAAATCTCCCCAATTGTGTTGGATTCCAAGATCTAGCATTTTCTCCACAAGTCTCAAGAATCGAGTATTTCTTTGGGCACTCTAGGCATTGGACCCTATAAGAATGACAACACCTTTACAATAAAGAGGTTCGTAAATTTGATATAGTTGGCTTGGTCGTGATGCATGTCCCAGACATGTGCCCAACATTGGACAAAAAGTTCATGCCCCTCTTTATCCTTATCACAAATACTGAGTGTAGGAATCATCTCCACTTTTCCTCTAAAAAGAAACATGTGTAACAAAAGGGAGTACCACCAAAAATTTCACCATAGTTGGGCCCTTCTTGATTTCCATAAATCCCTTATATATGGTGTTGAAAATGTATGTTGTATAGTAAAAATTTCTATAGTCATGACTTGACATTCTTCACAAGGGATCTATACCCTAAAGACCAAGAAAGCTCTAAGTATCTATCAAGTGCTCCATGTAGGTGGAATAATTAATCTTACAAACCTTTGATAATATTTTTTCACTAAAGATGCTAATTGTAGGGTGATCCCACAATACTGGTTTACAATTTTTGGCCAAACTAGACATTGAAATAATTTTCTTAACTAAATCTTCACTTTTGGGCACCTATACTGGCTAAACCGTGAGGAATTTGAAGATGATGCAAACTAGTGATTTGTGAAATTTTGTTTGTAGATTCTAAATATATTTTTTTCAATTTTTTTGGAATCAAATCGCACTTCTTTTTCCATCTCCTTTGAAAACTACTGTTTTTACATAAAACAACATTTTTTAAGGAGTGACGCTCACTGTATACAACATAAATATTTTCCCATGAAGGATAAAGTTATATTTTTTTTGAATTTAGATTTTTAACTATGATATCTAGTGCTTCCAATTGGTTTCATATTTTTTTATTGAATATTTTTTCCGTAATCAAATTTCATAGTCAAACCAATTACAATTTAGACATAGGCAAACCATATGCAATGTAACTTTTTTTGTATGTATCAAAATTCTTCTTTTTTGTTGGATCAAGCACTTCAATATCTTGTGCACTCATATTTTTCAAAAAAAAAATTATAATTTTCTATGTAAATCCATATGCGCAAAACAAAGAGCTTGATTTTTTAGTGAAAAACCTATGTTTAATAAGACTAAAAAAACAAATGCATAATTAAAAAAAACATATTAAAATTATATTTTTTGGATAGCTCATTCTGAGCACTACCATCATCCAGTTGGGTCTGTGAAGTTTCCTCCATTTTCATCCTCAACTTGAGCTTCGAAGGGAAATTTTTTGGAGTTTTTTAGTGCTAGAGTGTGAGAAGGTGGGAAAAGGGGGGTTCATGTGAACTAGGGTTCTAGTGAACCCTAGTTCGAGCAAACCCCCTTTCCAAAAGGGATTTATTTTTTGTTTTTCTTGGGAATGGTGGGTCCCTGCATTAATTTGGTTCACTCAAACCACGGTTATAGCAAACCCCCTTTGGGTTTGCTTGAACCAAAAGTTCGTTCAAGCCCCGGAAAATGAAAATGTTTTGCATGGGGTTGTTTTTTGCAACTTTTCCTTCCTCATTGGAATTTTAAATCACTTTTGTGGGTTTACCATGTAGTCCACATAGTAACTTACTATTCAATGACTTCTTACAACCATCATAAGATTGATGAAACATGTTAAACAATGTCAATAATGAAATATTATGATTCCATCCAATTAAAATACCCTTTCCCTTGTTAGATCATTTAAGTTGACATGGAAAAGTTAAATTATCAATAGAATACTTATATTTAAAATAAAAACTTTTAATTATCATAACATAGACTTTGGGACCCTAAAATGCTTACTCTCTTTCTAAGATTTTCCACCTAGAAAGAGAGAGATTTAGGCTCCCAAAATGCTTATGTACATTCACATTAGGATGTGTGCAATGTGATATGATGTAAATGGAATGATCTAAGTGTTGCTAAACTATGAAATTGATAAAAAATAGTATGGAAAATCTAAGGATTATGACTTGTTTGAAAACACATTGTGATATGTAAGCAATGAATTAGAAACTAAAGAAGAATTGAACATAAACTCGTGAAACTTGACAATACATATCTGGAGGGTTGAGGATGACTAGAGAAGAATTTTTAAGTGTTGTTTCTACTATTCTACTAACTAGGGTGGACTCATTCGCCACCTATGGTGAATCATTCCAAGTTCAGGTGAAAACTACCGAGAACAAGTTTCAAATTGTTGGGAGTTGAAATTTGACAAAATAAAGTTTTAGGCCTATAGGTTGGACTCATTCACCATGCATGGCGAATCATTCCACCTAAAAAAATTGGAAAATCAAAGGAATATTCTATGGAGTTAGATTTGTATTTCTGCCTCCTCCAAGTCTTCACTTCTGAAATTGTTAGATCCAAGTCTAAAACAGACTTTTACTTGATGAATTGGATTGAATAAAGAGGAGAAGAGGTGAATGGATTTGTAATGCAATCTTCAATGATTCCAAAACTCCAAAGGATCCTAAATCTTGCAATGATGAGTGATCTTGTTGTTTTGTAGAAAATCATGTAGAATTCAACCTTGAATGCCTTGGAATGCTAGCTTGAAGACTTGTAATGAATAAACCCTAAGTTGCTTGACTTGAATGAGATAATATATGATGAATAAATAATAAGATGAGTAATAATGAGTGGATGGATGTAAGAGTTTGATAAAATGAGGTTAAAATAACTTATTTATAGAGAAGTGTGGCTTAGTACCCGATTATATTACATCACAGGCTGACATATAGTGAAAATAAACTTTAAATTTCACTTTTTCCCACTCAAAAGTTAAAATGGGATCTAGATTGGACTCATTTTCCACACATAGCGAATGGGTCCCACTTGGATAGGACTCATTCGTCAAGCATGGAAAAAGGGTCCCACCTAGATAGGACTCATTCACCAAGCATGGTGAATGGGTCCCACATGGGCCATTCTGACACTTAAGAGGCCAAGGAATTAGAAAATAAGGTTTAAATTGCAACTTTATTGGGTATTTGATCAATTAAAGCCTCAATAAGCACAATATATGAATTGAAATAGGTTTATTAGTGATGATGTAAATGTTAAATAGGGCTTGGGACACATAAATCAATGTGGAAGTGTAATTAAATACAGTTTACAATAGTAAAATAGGGTCCACTCAACCTAGGAAGGAACTTGTTTAGCATTAAATTTAAGTTACAAGCCTTCTATATTAATGTGGTGATGTATTAAAATATGTTGAATTAGGAAGAAATAGGTTTATTAAGTCTAGAAAAGTGTGAAAGTTCTTTACAAGATTTTACAACACCTTTACAAGACATCAATAAACACATTTTATTTAGTGTAGAAGGGTCCAAGACCTAGTGTGGATGCATTAAATGCCTCACAACACCTAAATCAAGGCCACATTTAGTCCATTTATCATGAATTATCCCATGTCAAGAAAAGGGGTCCTTTTTTCTATGGCACATTTAGCCCCCACTTTAGTGAGAGGATGAACCTATTTCAACCTCACACTAAACTAAACATTCAAGAAAGATTCACATGCATGCCAAGCCCCAAAGATACAATATCATATGAAGGCAAGGAAGAAAGACAGATAAAAATGAAGAAGTTGTACTCACTCTAGGCCCGTAGACTTTCAAATCATCCACGAGGTGAGAAGGGCCAAAAACATAAAAATAAAAAAGAATAGTAACATACACTAGTTGGCATGCACTCACAAAAAAAAAGGGGTGGCCAAAGGGAAAGTCATGCCACTAGTTGGGCTTCCCACCATGCCAAAGTTATACTGCTTGATAACTTTAACAAGGCACCACAATACAAAAGGAAATGCAAATGCTAAAGTGTAAAAATGAAAAAATGTGATATGGAATATTTAAATAGTACATTTCTTTTTTCTTGTTTAGTTTATGTAAGGTCAATAACTTAGGGAGTTCATTGTATCTAATGTCTCCAAGAGAGGACAAATCAATGGATAGTGAATTCACAACTTAGGGGATGTAGTGTGTCACATCAATCCACCAAGAGGAATATAGTATGGTAAGAGAAATCGCACTTATGAAGGACATCATACCCAATTTCATTCACAAAGTAATGAACACATCATATAAATGACAAGGATATACCAAGAACAAAGGATGAAAATGAATTATGGTGTTGCATGCCCCCCACTTTAAAGTAATTGCTCCACATTGTTCGTGAGAAATTGCTTTAAAGTAGAAGAAGAAAGAGAATGAAAAAAGAAAAACAAGACATGAGAGCTAACTAGGAAATCCCTATCCCAAGTCATATGTTTCAAAGCTAAGTTGTGTTATTTCAAGGAAAAAGAAAGAGAAAGAAAGGTAGTATGTCACATGTAAGTCAATCTTAATACATGTCATCCACATATCAAGCTTTCTCTTTATATGTACATGAAAGGTTAAAAACTAGTCAAAAGAGACAACAACAAGTGAAATACGGGGATAAGGCTAGACAACCCTTTTCCCCCCATTGAGTGTAAGATAAAGGTGAGCCTAAAAGTGGATGATGGTATGCTACTCCATGCAAGTGATGTAAAACATGCAATAGTGAGAGTCTTATGGTTCTACAACTTATTACAAGGCAAGGAGCAACAAGCAATGTTATTTATGTGGAGATGCAAATAAAGTTATAGCTTGATTGTCTTTAATTTGATAGACTTTAGTAAATACATGAACAAAGTCATTGTAGGTTGGTTGGTATGAAACTTTATGCTTAGGTGGGTTAAGAATGAGTTGAGGTTGTTGTTGAATTTGTAATCCATAGGAAGACATATCATGTTCTTGTATCTTAATAGTCTCCCTAGGAGGAGAGTGTATGGGAGAATGACAATCCAAATGGTCTTGACATTCAAGGAATGATTCTTCCAATATATGATCATCATAAAGAAGGGATATGTCCATGTTTTTATTCTTGATTCAAGTGGATCTCTAGAACCTGAAAATTCAACTATTGTAGAAGCTGCATCATCACAAATAGCTCATCGAACTAGACTCAACACAGCTTGAACAGGCTCGATCAGATTTCGAATGTCCATGATATGACCGATCAACGTTGGGTCAACCCAGGTACCAAGAGTGAGAAAAAAGTGGAAAATCCATCATCATCAAATTGGTCAAAGTCAATGCTATCTCAAAGAGCTCATCGAGAGCTTTCCAATGACATTCATTTCACGCAAATTGGAGTCCATATGAAGGAATTATGGGAAGTCAAATTTTTGGTCAAAATGATGATGTGGCATCACCAAAACTTGACACTTGGTGAGACACATGACATGTGATGTGGCATGAGTAGTGAGTTGGTATAAATATTAAACCATAATTATTAAAAGAAAAAAGAAATGTACTGTTTAAAAATAAAAATAAAAATAAATAATAGTGGGATTTGATCCCATAACCCATGCCTTAAAATCCTCTTTCCTTCCAACTCTTCATGAAAAGAAAAATCCCTTCGTATACATTAATCTTTAACTAAGATTTAATTCTCCTAAAAATATTGCCAACCTTAAAGTAATATTTTAAGGGAATGGGTTAAATAAGCCCCTATTAGTAAGGGTGATGAAACCCTTAATAAATAAATATCTCCTAATTAAAAGGAATACATCCTTAATAAAATAACAGGATAAACCTCTTAAATGGAAGCCCGAATATAAAATTCATAAAAAGGGCTAAAGAAGATTATTTTTGAGAGGATAATCTTATTTCAAGGGAGATTTACAGAAGATGTATTTTATTTTTAAAAGGGGGTAGTTTTTTATGTAAGGCTTAAATTTTAAAAGCCAAGATAGCTTTGTAATTTGGGAGATATTTCAAATATCATTGCTATGTAAAGTGATTTTGTAAATCAATTGGTTAGTAACCAATTGGGGAAAATTTGCAAGTAAATAAAGGGGTGTAAGTAGAGTGTAAAGGATATATCTCATTCTTCTTTTCAACCAAGTATCCTATTGAGAGAATTTTTAACTTGGAGAAGAATGATAGATTTGTACAAACTTTTTAAGCTTATTTTGTAAAGAGATCGTCCTTCTGATGATGGGAGTAGGGTCATAGGTGAGATTTGTTTTCTTGAATCCTTGAGTAAGGAGAAGGCAATTCTTTTGTAACACCTATGAGAAGGTCCCCACATCTTTAGGAGAATGAATAGATTGAATCATTTTCAAGGGGATCCAAAGATGTAGCCAATACCTGGTGAACTCTGTTATCAACTTGCTCTTGTCATTTTCTTTGTGTGTTTTACTGTAGGTACATAGACTTAGTTAAGTAAAAGAGCTCAATAGATTGATGATTTAAATTTGCACATTGGGTTTGAATCATTGATTAAAGATCTTCGTTTAGATTTGGACTTCAGTAAGTCATTTTGCAAATCTAATTAAGTGAACTTAGTTGAGTAAGTGCTCGCTAAATTTTACAGATCAACTATTTTGTTCTATAGGATTGTCATGATGTTTATTAATGGGATCGTATAACACTATAATATCATCTTCACAAATAGGAGAGATATTAGGAGAGGGAAAAAGTTAATTTTTTTCCATAATGTCAATATCTTGTGTCACAATATCTACCCTAGTAGGAGAGCTTAGAGGAGAATAACAATCAATAAATTCATCACAAATCAAAGCTTCATCATAAATATGGGATTCATGAAGGGGAGAACAACTAGGATCTTCATATATGTCAAGGATAGTATCTTCTTCTTCAAAAATAACCTTCCAATTGTTAGCAATATTAGGAAGGAGAGAAATAATGTTAGTCTTGGCATAAATAAGGGAAGTGTTGGGAGATGAAAAGAAACTAGGTGAGGTGGTGTATAATGTATTTTTCTTGTGTTTTTATACTATCTTCCCAAGCGGAATGAGGAGAAGGACAAACAAGACCATCATGAGACTCAACAATTGTACCTTCTTTCACTAAGATACCTTCGTCAATAAAAGGAGAGGTATTAGGAGAAGGATAATTATGATCATCATGTTTATCTATGTTTGTATGCTCTTCTAACACATTATCCACACAAATAGGAGAGATATGAAGGGATGTAAGTTCGATACAAGCATTAACATTTTCGTGTTTGTGGGTTAAAAGAGTCTTATAATATTGAAATGTAGTGAAGAAAGAACTATCATGTTTATCAACTAACATTATGAAATAACAATCTATGCTTAGTCAAAATGTAATATAAAAGGCTGAAATAAAATGCAAAGATAATGAACTGATTATGCTAGGAAATTGTAAATGTGAAATTTAAACTATGCATGAAATGAGCTATTCTAAGCAAAATTTAACAAAATGCATGCTACAGAAATGTAACTTACTGATATATACAGGTTAAGGCACGAATCAAAAGCCTAAAAACCACTTTTTGAAATCTGGAAAATGCTATTTCAGGTGCCAAAAGGGACTAATTCGCCCAAGGTGGCGAACGAATCCAATATGAACTATTTTCAAGATGTCCAATATGAACTGTTTTCAAGATTTTCAAAGACTTCAGATTGATTTCTATGACTTCGGAGAGCCAATACACTAATCTGAAGGAAAAATGAAAAATTATAGTAAATCTAAGTGAATCTAGATGCAAGAAATGCAACCTAAATGCACTTATTATGTATGCAAAATTTGGAAGCTCTCTACCCAAGGAAAAAAGGGTGGTTCTAGGATGACAGTGGTGTCCATAAAATTAGAGGACTAAAGAAGTAAGGTCAAATGCTAGAAAATGGACTAACAACCTAGGTAACTACTTCCAAAGGGACAAAATAGAATTATAAGGTACGAAAAATATGTATGAATGTGATAGAGAAAGTAAATGAGAGTTAAGGTGGCAAGAATAATCTAATAAAGGTACTCGTTTTCCACCAAACTCGATAAAGCATGTTCCCCTCCACACAGAAAGAGGGAAATTGTTGGGGGGTTGTATAGGGGTTTGCCTTAGTTAGACCCCTATTTTGGTGTTTCCACCTCCATGGACAACCAAGTTTGCAATGATCGAGAAAAAGTATGATGAAGAAGGAAAATGAAGTAAAGAACACTAAAACACTACAAAACAATAAATGTGATTACTCAACCAAATAATAGAAGAGAGGAGTGGAAATCTTACCACCTCCACCAAGAGCACTCAAGGCTAATGGGGGATAAAATGAGAGGACTCAAGCCCATACTGCAATGGTGTTGTTCCACACTTGCTCTATTGAGTTGATGGAATGATGTAGTTGTTGCTAAGGAGTGTAGAGTGCTCCTTGAAGCTTGAAAATGTTGGAAGTGAGTGCAAGAGAGCTAAATTGAATGCTTAGAAGATCTTGAAGCTTGAAATGGAAGAGTGAATGTTGAAGAAAGAAATAAGAAAACGCCATATTTGGGTCGGTTGGTTGAAGGAAGCAAATCGACCCAATAGGAAGTGTAATGCCTCTACAGTGACGCAAGAATCTACAAGGGATGGGGTGCAATGGATATCTACATGTCTCATGGGTGTCCCTCGATAGTTATTCATCTTCCAATGCACAAAATAAGTGCCAAGTGGAACAAAGGGTTGGATTAGGTGGATTTCACCTTCAGTTTGATTTTCTAAAGTGGAGAAGGGAAAAATGGGAATTTCCTTGAGGGGTGCATTTCATTCCTATGCAATTATAAATTCTTGCAAATTAACCATGGCCTTCACATCATTTTTCCTACCAATACCGCATCATCTTCTATCCTTATACATTGATCCTCATTACTACCAACCTCTCACACTATTCCAAAGATCAACAAAATTAAGGACCTTTGCATTGGAGAATATGAGCTATAATTCTTCCACATCAAGCTTCTTGGGTTATGGTATGTGTCACCTATTGTTTCCCCTACTAAGCCTAAGGGTCCTCCCACTAAAGATATCTAACCATCCTTTGACATTAACAATTCCAATAAGGATAACTTCACAAAGAATCCATCAAATGTATCACCAACCTCTTTCATTATTAACATATCTTTACCATCTCATCCAACTCATCCACCTTATCTACCTCCATATATCTCCTAAACTTGGATAAAAAAGCATCATCACAAAATAACAAGGCTATTAATCAAAATACAAAAATAAGAAATCCTTTATCAAATGGAGATCCAAAATCAAATCAAAGAAAGAAACACAAAGAAAATTCCTCTAGTCCAAATCAAAACCAAAAGCTATACAACAATGAAAAAATCAAATTCAATAATAATACCAAGAAAATCATAAGTTGATCTCTTATCATGCTTCTCCATCCAAAACAACTGGGGCATCTATCAAAGAAAAAAATCAAGAAGTGACCTTGTTGTCCAAGTTCTTCATCTCATCATCCATGCACAATCCATACAATTCACCCTAATCCACCATATCCATACATCCATATTTCATTCCCCTTGGTGATGTATCTTGATAGACCTTTACTGGCAACTCCTCAAAGTGTTTTAATCTAAAGGTTGCCCAAGCTCCTTTACATGTGACACATGAAGGCCCCCATACTATGTACATTAGTGATCATACCTTATCTCTTCCATCCACGGTACCATATTTCATCCATCTTTGCTAGCATACCATCCACATCCACCCATCCAAAATTGTCATCCATCTATCAAAGAGCATTTACCTTCATCACAACATCAAGTCTTTCATTTTTTGTTAGAAACTAGGTGGACAAAATGTAGTGGTTGACTTTAGGGCATTCAAAGTAATGATTTTCAACCAAAGGAAACTTGATCAAAGGCCCTTTCTTCTAGGTATATTAGGTGTGGAACATTAAAAATGGGGAAATGGCCTTCATTCAAATTGATCCCCTACCTTTCTTTATTCAAACCTAATTATATGTGAAACAATGAATCTTCATTGGAAGGCATTCAATGTGTTTTACCTTCCAAGATTCATTTTTGTGTCTTGTGCACAAGTGGAAGAGAGCTATTTTTCCACCCATTTATATCCACAAATTGTACAATTAACTTGAGTCAACCACATTCATATCAAATATATATCAAATCATCTAAATTGACATAGAAAATTTAATACTATAGATAAAATATCTAGTTTTGAATAAAATTTCATAACTATCAATTTCACATAGAAATGTGTAATTTAAGTACACATAAGAAAATGTAAGATTATAAAATTAAATATTTATTATTTAAGAAAAATGTAAATTATCAATTGTAAAGTGGTGAAAAAAATTACATTATTAATTTTATTTTTTTTAATTATAAATAAATATAATTCTTTTTCATGATTTTTTATTCTAAATTAAAAAAAACATAATTTTTATACATAAAAACAATATTTACATTAAATAATATTAATTATAATATTTCAATAAAAATAAATTAAATTATATAAATGCTATTTATGCAAATTTGATCATAGCTTTCTTTACTTAAAGGAACATGAACAAGAGCGAAAATATTTTATTTCATACCAATAAAACAAAATTCAATATGGTATAGTCTGCCATAGGAATTTGAAGGCCTCCACAAGTCTCTCCGTTTCTCCCTTCACAAAATAGGATATTTCCACTTCATATGAAGGGATTGGGATTGTCCGTTCTGAGATCGACAATCCTCCTATCCAAGTGTCAGAGGATTCTGAAAATGATGAGTTTACTAGATGCTCCCCTTCCCAAGTGTCAGAGGATTCTGAAAATGATGACTTTACTAGATACTCCCTCATTGTAGGCCACTGCCACCTGGAACCTTGTGAGAACAGAGCTATCCATGCCCATTTACCCTCCTCCAGTTCCGTTGAAGATATACCCATATAAACACCCATATGACCACCCGTTAACTCCAATTTTGTATTAGGAGATTGGCATTCCACAACAAAACATACCAGAGTTCCATGGGCGTTTGAACTCATATTCTGGTTATCATTTGAGTCAATGACACAGAGATAATTAAAGACAAAGTTTGCAAATGAACCCGCGTCAGGGACTGCCCGCGTACATATTAGAATTTCGTCTGGCCATTTCTGCAAATTCCATGCACAACTTCCAGTCAATGCACAGTCGATTGAAAATAATTAGAATTCTAAATGCATATAAACTATAATTACCTGCATGCTTTGAATGCAACCTTCAACACCTGATCTGCTAATTGCTGTGAGATGCACAAACCACAATCTATCCATGCGCTCCAAACTTTCTATGCCCGCCTCCTTCCACCTCGTTTCTGCTGTCAGCTCCTCCAACGCCGTGCAATGTTCCAAACCATGTATTTTCTTAACTCGGTAGCAACGTTGGAGTTCAAATACTTAGAGAGAAGAAAATTGCGCAAAATTGGGAAGCGCATCTAACTTGGGACACCCAACTATCCTCAGCCGTTGCATGTTTACCAGACCATCAATACCCCACATGGTCCTCACCGTTTTACATCCTTCCAATTTTATGCTCTTCACTGTACTTGGTAGAATTTCTATCTCCGTTAGACGTTTATTGGAGACGAGGAAGAGAGTCTCAAGGCCCGGACAACAGTCCTGAGGGATGGAAATCTTGGACACTTCTGTTCGTGACAAATTTATTTGCTTAAGGCTGCAGAGAGAAGAAGCAAAAGACCACGCCTGGAGATCCAACTGGCTGATTGGGCACCCTAATATTAAAAGAATTTGAAGATTATTCAGCTACCTAACTGATTTTGGTAAAGATTGCAATCCTGAACCAAATATCTGTAAATGCTCTAACAGATTAAGATGTCCCAAAGATTCTGGTATACATTGTAGCTTGGGACATTTGTGAATAGTAAGAGTAGTCAAGGATGACAAATCTCCAAGAGATGTGGGCAAACTTGTGAGCAACTCACTGCCGATATTCATGACTCGCAACTTGCTCAGCTGACTGATGTTCATTGGTAGCTCCCTTAACCAGCGGATACCATCTAAATAGAGTTCCCTCAAGGACACCTGATTTGTGATGTGATTAGGTAACTCTTTCAATCGTTCACAGTTGGAAAGCTTTAAATGCTCAAGCTTTGTCATGTTTTCTAAAATGTCCGACTCTAAGGTGAGTTTAGAACATCCCTTTAAGTTGAGGTGTTGCAAGAGTGTGAGCTCCTTAAAGGAGACTGGCAACCTCCTCAAATTCTCACTATTGGACAAATCAAGATGCCTGAGATTTCTCAAATGGCCAAAATTTCTGGGTAGTGATGATAGCTCTTGACAACTAGGTAACTCCAGGTGCTCCAACGATTGCAGAAGGCAAAATTCTTTGGGCAGACTCCCCATCTTGTTCCCATGACTGTCACGCAGAACTAGTTTTTTCAAATTCCTAAGACATCCTACTGACTTCGGAAAATTTCGGAAGCTATAGCATTCAGAAATAACCAACTGTCTTAACTGCACAGGAGCCTGCAGCAAATTGTCCATGAGATGGATGGAAAAGATACAATTATATATATAAAAATAAATAACTTTAAGCATTTTAAAAGAAGACACTTACATCACTCTGAGTCTTCCACAATTCTTCTAACAAATGTTCAGAATTATTTTTCCTGTAGAGTTCTAAAACCCTCAAATTTTTCAATGAACCCAGTGAACCCAGATTGTTCTGCCCGATGTCAAACCAGCGAAGCCATACCAGCTTTTTTGATATATCACCAATTATTTTATTATAATAATTTCCTCTAACCTGAAGAATTTTTAATCCAAGCTTAGAGGGTGTAAGGCTACGATATCCTCCGCTTGTGTTAACAATGAGCTTTCTTCCCTTTGTGTTAACGATATCCTCCGCTCGTGTTAACTCCTCAAACTCACTTGTGCAACGATATCCACTGCATGTGTCAACTATGATCTTTCTGTCATGGGAACTTGGATGATGCTCCTCAAGCATTATTCCTCGAATTCCAATCTTCTTGTAACAGAAAAGAAATAGTGAAATCAGTAAATTATTGAAACATTAAACTTACTGGAGACAAGAATCAAACAAATACAAGTAGACAAAGAAGGTTGCCACGCCTTGTTTAGTTTAACAATCAAAGAAAATATTAAACTCGCCTGTGTTTTATTATGAACTTTAATAAGCTGTCCGGAAAACCAAAGACGGTAAGGTGACTGTTGGTTTGCAATTTCTCTGCCCAAATCCCTTAAGTGGTCGTGCATCATTATGCAATCTTTGTCATTGATTTCAAGTAGACATTTATTCGCAAGCCGTTCCAAACTGTGTAGACCACTCCACCCTGATCCGTCCCATACTGCAATAGCCAAAGTTTTCTTCTCTCCAATGAAGAAACAAGCAGCATCTAAGAATATCTCCTTCTCTTCATCATCTAAGGCATCGTAACTCACTTTTAACCTTTGGCTGATATCTTTAGGCAGTATTCTAGAGATCTTATCTAATTGAATTTTCCAGTGATCTTTGTTAGAGTCCCCATAGAGCTGCCCACCGAGGACTTTAAGAGACAGCGGTAACCCATTACAAGCTTTTAAGAAATTTTCAACAAGCTCTTCAAATCCATGTATTGGACAGGATTGTAAAAAAGCATGCCAACAGAAAAGCTGCTTGGCATGAAATGGTTGCAACGGTCTCATTTTATATATAGAGGAGATGCCCCAAGATCTAAGGACTTCAAATTCGCGGGTAGTGACCACAATCAGAGTACCCGATGCAATCAAACTTCCCGATCCCAGGCTGTCCTTAGCAGGTAATAGCGCATTCAGCTGATCAACATGGTCCACATCGTCTAGAACGACTAATGCCCGAACAGATCTCAGCTGGCTTGCAAGAATCGCCTTCCCGTCTTCTATACTGTCAATTGGTGCATCTTTGAAACCAAGGTCGCTTAGGAGCTTTTTCTGTCTGTTATGCAACAAATGTTTGCTAGCAGCATCTCTAATATTTAATATAAGACTAGATTTTTCCATAGATGGATATATATTGTTATATAATTTTGTGGCCAAAGTAGTTTTTCCGGAACCACCCATGCCCCATATACCCACAATTTGGACATGGCTTTTGGCAGATTCTAGTGTAGTTAATTCAAAATCTTTAACAACTTCATCTAAACCAACTGGATGGTCTGCGACCACATATGGAAACTTTTTAATTTCTTTCACTACACAATAAGCAAAGTTCTTCAGCAGCCTGTCCTCATCACTGGGCATATACAACAATAAAAGAAATGGAATAAACATCATAAGGATAAGAGAAAAACCTATGGAACTAAAAGTTGAGAATTTATAAAACTGCACAGAATGCAAGAGAAGATTGATCAGAAAAAAAAAGGGTAAGTGCTTGACCTAGAGTAGTTGGTACTTACTCCTTGTTATTAACAATGTGACCAATATTATATGAAACATTGTTCAGCGCCTTCTTCCACTCTTGGAGCTTTTTTAAGGTGTGTCTACCCTTCTCTTCATGTTGCAAAAAGGCATCCGCATAGACTCCTTTTGCATATCGAACATCATCAGGTTGAACATGATAGAAAACAGGAACAATTTTAGTGCCTGTTTTGATCATAAACGATAGCTCTGCTAAACACCAGGGGGATTTTACATAATTCTGGGAGAAGATAGCTATATGAAGCGAAGCACTGTGCATTGCTTCTTCTATTTCCTTGGGCAAGGAATCCCCCAATTCAAGCTCTTCGGAATCCAGAAAAACTCTCAGTCCCATCCCATTCAGCATTCTATAAAGAGTGGAGGCCAGAGTTTGTTTGACATCAGGACCGCGATGATTAATGAATACATCATACTGCCTCCTTATTTGCGAAGACGATGCAGCGCAAGCAGATGGAGATGGTGCGAGTCCTTGAAAAGCATTTGTAACCTCACTCTCTGGTAAACTACTAGCGGGAGATGTAGATGCCATATAATTAGATTACGTTAAACACAGAGAAAGAAAGAAAGAAAACCAATCGAAACGGGATGCGAACAGGGTTCCGACTTAGGGTGCAGCAGAAGTAGATGGAGATGGAGCGATTCCTTGACAAGCATGTGTATGCTCAATCTCTGTTTAACACCCAGTGTTACAACTAGAAGTAGAAGCGGATGCCATGAAATTGGATGTCAACTTTGACAAGAAGAAACTCTAAAATATGGATTGGAACGAAAGAAGGCTTCTTGCTGGGAAGGTGAAGTGCTAAGTATTTGTAAGAGGAGAGGATGTACTAATGAAGAAAGTGATCGAATCTCGAGTGGCTGAAAGACTGTTTTTACATATGGAAACCGCGTGGAAGAAACGCAGAAGGGTCTGAGGAGAGCTGCAACCACATAAGTCGATTACCCCACAATATGCAATGGTTAAAATTAGTAGACGTGGGTTGCCTAGGAAACCGCTTGGAAGGAAACTGTGCGACCATCACGATCATGGCAGACACCATAATTAAAGAAAACAGAGAATCTAACTGTTGAGGTTTCACTTCATCCCGTCCTCATTCTCCTTACGCTTGTTGGCACAGGTATTTCTGTAGACACTTCAGAGAAGAGTGTAGGCCCACTTTATATCACATCGTGGGGTTGCGTAAGGAATCCTATGCAACCATCATGGTGTACACCCAACACAGGTCCTGCTCACTTACAGTAATCACAATAATTAAAAACAACAGAATCTGACTGTTAAGATTTTAGCTTTATTTCGTTCTCACTCAACTTTAGACTTCTTTACATACCTAGACATTTCGATGAATACATCTCAGAAAAGAAATTTCTCTATACACGGGGATTTATCTGTAGAGATGCCACGTTAAATCAAGTTTTAAGATTTATTTTGTTTTACTGTGGTACAGGCTATTGCTACATCACTAGTTTATTCCATTCCATTTTCTTCTTAGCTTTATATTTATTTTTATGAAATGGTTTCTGATGTAATAAATACTACCTAATAAGTGCTCTCACGGTTTTTACCCATTTATACTTAGATATTTATTTAATTTATTTCATAATTTGAAGTTACAATTTTAAATTAAAGTTCAATTTTATATAGTTTAAAATTGTTCTATTTCAATTTTAATGTATGTTGAAATAAACTTCAAATTTAAAATTTAAAATTTGAATTTTTCTTCTTTATCTGTATTACTCATTATGAGCCATTCTGATAGATATTAATGTGACTATAAGTAGGGTTTTCTATTTAAAAACATTCAATATGTCATTAGTGCTGGAAAAATGTCAAATAACCTGAATTGAAGATGGACTGGCCTAAAAGTGGGCCAGTAGGCTCAATGGTAGAGCACTCTAGCAGAAATGAGAGGTCCCAAAGTTCAAGTCCTAGCTGGTCTATGAAGGCAAAATTCAACATGGTATCGAGTTAGACCAAAGCAATAGGAGCCCCAAAGAACAAATGTGGCTTGTGAGATGGACTGGCCACAAAGAGGGCTAGTAGTTCAGTGGTAGAGCACTCCAGTGACAAATGAGAGGTCCTAGGTTCAAGTCCTAACTGGTCCATGAATGCAAAATTCAACAATTAGAACACATGTTTGAAAAGAGATAAAAAGAATCTAGAACACACTTTGATTTTTTAATGAGAAAGAACCCATCACATCAAAATTATATAAGTCATCTACACACTTGTGAATAGTTGTCTTCAAATATTCATTCAAAATCATAAAGTCAACCCACCTAGGGGTTTGACCTAACAACTTGACCTTAATAACTTGACATATTCTCAAACATTATTCTCAAATACCATAGTCCTAACAAGAGTCTTTAAATATTAGAGATTAGGCTACAGTAAAATTTTAAGCTTACCTTTTATTAAATCATATCTACATATTAAAACTTAATTTTGTGGTGATTGAGGTCAAACCTAAGGGGTGCAAAGTCAAATTGTAGGGAATTTTAGAACTTTCTTTTCATTTCAAGACATTCATCAAATTGATAACATAAAATTCAAAACATATGATAACCAATCTTGTAAATAATCAACTTCAATATTTCAACATTAGTTTGAAAGCTAAGAACCCCTATTTGTTTCATTTAATTTTTGAATTTATTTATCACAAGTTTATCAACTTAGTTCTATAATATAGGTTAACCATGCTCAATTTTTATCATTTGACTTAATTATCTTGAATTATTATGTCATTTTGAAAGTAAAAATTATTTCATTTCATTCCATTTTGGTGCCCAAAATTCCTACCCTTCATAGGTTTTATCCTTATTTCCAATTAGGGTTTTTAGAATATAATAATTATGATTATATTTATTTATGATTTGATTAAGATTTGATTTTTCATTCATATTTTTGCTTTATAGGTGTGTTTGTATTCTAGGATTTTGATCCATTATCTGACTTTGCTTTCAATCACCCTTGTTCATGTCTTTAGGGTTTTATTTTCATATATGCTAGTGATTAATTTTTTGATTGATGTTAGTTGTCAACTTATTCCTATATTGTTTATTCATTTTTGTTAGGATTTTGGGTCTTTATTGTATTATCACTTTTAACTCTATTCACCCACCCTTGGACACATCTTTAGTGATTTTTATCAAGGATTCTCATGATCTCTTATCTTTGACTATTGTTCATACTTCTAATATGTTTTTATGTTTTTATGTTTTTATATAATTGGTGGCATTTGATCCTAGCATCCTTGATTCAATCATGTCATTTTATCATATGGATGGGATTGCATTTCTCTTTCCCTTGTGTCTATATTTATAGCATTATGATTCAACATAATAATAATTTTCCTTTAAGCATCTTTCCACCACATGATTTAATTTGTGATGCTTCTTTTGTGATTGGTACTCATAGTACATCATCTTCCTTTAAATTTATAGTAATGGGACAATACTTTATATAAAGAGGTTACATATCTTATTGTTGCACATGGAATTGTTATCATTTTTTATACCATTACTTCTATGTATCATGATAATATTAAATTTGTATGGCCTTCACATCTGTATATCCTTCTTTTTATGATATATCATCTTTTT
>VDFB02298450.1:21214-56597 GCA_007258455.2 Sequoia sempervirens
GATGGTACTGACAATAAGTGCTTCCATCGTACCAATTAGGGTAAGGATCCTTCAAAGGCTTAGGGTTTGGCAAGGTCATGTTCTTATCCTTCAAAAGCTTCTGCAAGATGGAAGAATAAGCTTCTGACAACTTTGTGAACTTTTAGTTGCACCTAAGGCCATTGTTATCAACAGTGGATACTAAATTTGCAACAGCTTTACCTTTTTTGTAGATTGATACGATGGAATTTCCTTTAGAATGAGAGTGTGAGGATGATCCCCCGAACTAAACCACCGTTTGTTGGTACTCTTGTAGGGCTGCACACAGATGTATGAAAGAAGGGTATTTCATTAGGGCTAACTTCTTTTCCAAGGCTTTGTGTAAGTTCCCTATAAAATACCTTCTATATGTTAGAAAATCTAGGTAGCTAATAATGAGATTTGTGAAATGAGAACTTGGTAATGCACTATGAAATCAATGATTTTTATGTTATCTCCTTTCTTACATCGAACGAGATTTGAAAAAGGTCATCTTTAGTCTAATGTTTGCCTGGAATTGTTGTACGAATTGATTTACAAGTTGGTCAAATGAAAAGATGGAATTATCAGGCAAGGAGCAATACCATTCAAGTGTTGTATCCTTGAGAGACTAAGGAAAAAGCTTAGACTTCAACATGTGGTGATGGAATAAGTTTGTACACAAGGTGTTAAAGGTGAACACATGTGTCCTGTGGGTCCCCTTTACCACCATATATTTTTCAAATTTAGGAATCTTCATTCCTTGAGGGAAGGGAGTGTTCAAGATTGCTATAGACAACAGGCTATGCTAGAAGAAGGGTTGAAAGATAGGTTAGGTAGAGGCTTGGGAGAGGCTCTCTAGCTTGATCTACATCCTACCCATATTCTAAAGAAGAGTGTTTAGAATAGGGCATAAGGGTTGTCCCTTATGTTCTTCAAAAGTGACTCTTTGTACAATACTAGGATTGTTTGAAGGATCACACACTTCAGCCAAACCGATGAGACTAGTTAGGAGTTCTATGCATATTTGATCCTTATGCACCATATGTTTTAACTTACTAATGACTCGAGCGGCCCCAGGGCCATCTTCGGGTTTCTTTCCAAGTGATTTTCTGTTTCGCTCCAACCCTTGGCAAGGGGCGTAGACAGTCTAAAAGGAATCTGAATGACCTCATGCTTGTCTATTGACTCATGGTGTAGAGACGCGAGGAGTGGGGGACATACTGGTTTCATCAAAAACTCCCATCTCGCCCCTAGACAATCGCCCAAGCTCCAAAGGCCCAACATAGCCCAGAGAAAAAAGACCAGAAACTAGGGAGATAACTTCGGCTATATCCATCGAAAGGTGTCAGATACTTCTCTAAATAAATTCAAAGGTGGTAGACTAGGTTGTGATGCTCATAAACCCTCACAACACTCAAGAATACAATGATCATAGGGTACAAGGGAGAGACTTTGACACCAACAAATGAAAAAACATTGGTTCACGTTGGGTTCACCAAAAATGTAAGATAGGGGGACCAACCATGTTCAAGGCCCTAGGTCATGGAGAGCCAATAGCAGAAGACTACCCTAACTTACCTAAGCTAAGGGGGGTGTTTTAGGTGAGGAAGAGAACGATGAAGACTATAAAGTTTTGCAACCACTCTACAATCCCAAAATTTAGAATGGGGCTAGGCGAGCCGGTTTTCGGGTTTAACTCTGTGCCTTAGGAAGCTCTCTACCCAAGGAAAAAAGGGTGGTTCTAGGATGACAACGGTGTTCGTACGATTAGAGGACTAAAGAAGCAAGGTCAAATGCTAGAAAATGGACTAACAACCTAGGTAACTACTTCCAAAGGGACAAAATAGAATTATAAGGTACGAAAAATATGTATGAATGTGATAGAGAAAGTAAATGAGAGTTAAGGTGGCAAGAATAATCTCACAAAGGAACTCGTTTGCCACCAAACTCGATAAAGCATGTTCCCCTCCACACAGAAAGAGGGAAATTGTTGGGGGGCTGTATAGGAGATTGCCTTAGTTAGACCCCTATTTTGGTGTTTCCACCTCCATGGACAACCAAGTTTGCAATGATCGAGAAAAAGTATGATGAAGGAAAATGAAGTAAAGAACACTAAAACACTACAAAACAATAAATGTGATTACTCAACCAAATAATAGAAGAGAGGAGTGGAAAGCTTACCACCTCCACCAAGAGCACTCAAGGCTAATGGGGGAGAAAATGAGAGGACTCAAGCCCATGCTGCAATGGTGTTGTTCCACACTTGCTCTATTGAGTTGATGGAATGATGTAGTTGTTGCTAAGGAGTGTAGATTGCTCCTTGAAGCTTGAAAATGTTGGAAGTGAGTGCAAGAGAGCTAAATTGAATGCTTAGAAGATCTTGAAGCTTGAAATGGAAGAGTGAATGTTGAAGGAAAGAAATAAGAAAACGGCCATATTTGGGTCAGTTGGTTGAAGGAAGCATTACAAATCGACCCCTAATAGGAAGTGTAATGCCTCTACAGGCTCCAGACGCAAGAATCTACCAGGGATGTAAGTGCGATGCGTGGATGTCTGCATGTCACATGGGTGTCCCTGACAGTCATTCATCTTCCAATGCACAAAATAAGTGCCAAGTGGAACAAAGGTAGTTGGATTAGGTGGATTTTCACCTTCAGATTTGATTTTCTAAAGTGGAGAAGGGAAAAATGGGAATTTCCTTGAGGGGTGCAATTTCATTCCTATGCAATTATAAATTCTTGCAAATTAACCATGGCCTTTCACATCATTTTCCTACCAATACCGCATCATCTTCATCCTTATACATTGATCCCTCATTACTACCAACCTCTCATACTATTCCAAAGATCAAGGCTAAAATTAAGGACCTTTGCATTGGAGAATATGAGCTATAATTCTTCCACATCAAGCTTCTTGGGTTATGGTATGTGTCACCTATTGTTTCCCCTACTAAGCCTAAGGGTCCTCCCACTAAAGATATCTAACCATCCTTTGACATTAACAATTCCAATAAGGATAACTTCACAAAGAATCCATCAAATGTATCACCAACCTCTTTCATTATTAACATATCTTTACCATCTCATCCAACTCATCCACCTTATCTACCTCCATATATCTCCTAAACTTGGATAAAAAAGCATCATTACAAAATAACAAGGCTATTAATCAAAATACAAAAATAAGAAATCCTTTATCAAATGGAGATCCAAAATCAAATCAAAGAAAGAAACACAAAGAAAATTCCTCGAGTCCAAATCAAAACCAAAAGCTATACAACAATGAAAAAATCAAATTCAATAATAATACCAAGAAAATCATAAGTTGATCTCTTATCATGCTTCTCCATCCAAAACAACTGGGGGCACCTATCAAAGCAATATATCAAGAAGTGACCTTGTTGTCACAATTCTTCATCCTCATCATCCATGCACAATCCATACAATTCACCCAATCCACCATATCCATACATCCATATTTCATTCCCCTTGGTGATGTATCTTGATAGACCTTTACTGGCAACTCCTCAAAGTGCTTTAATCTAAAGGTTGCCCAAGCTCCTTTACATGTGACACATGAAGGCCCCCATACTATGTACATTAGTGATCATACCTTATCTCTTCCATCCACGGTACCATATTTCACCCATCTTTGCTAGCATACCATCCACATCCACCCATCCAAAATTGTCATCCATCTATCAAAGAGCATCCACCTTCATCACAACATCAAGTCTTTCATTTTTTGTTAGAAACTAGGTGGACAAAATGTAGTGGTTGACTTTAGGGCATTCAAAGTTATGATTTTCAACCAAAGGAAACTTTATCAAAGGCCCTTTCTTCTAGGTATATTAGGTGTGGAACATTAAAAATGGGGAAATGGCCTTCATTCAAATTGATCCCCCTACCTTTCTTTATTCCAAACCTAATTATATGTGAAACAATGAATCTTCATTGGAAGGCATTCAATGTGTTTTACCTTCCAAGATTCATTTTTGTGTCTTGTGCCACAAGTGGAAGAGAGCTATATTATTCCACCCATTTATATCCACAAATTGTACAATTAACTTGAGTCAACCACATTCATATCAAATATATATCAAATCATCTAAATTGACATAGAAAATTTAATACTATAGATAAAATATCTAGTTTTGAATAAAATTTCATAACTATCAATTTCACATAGAAATGTGTAATTTAAGTACACATAAGAAAATGTAAGATTATAAAATTAAATATTTATTATTTAAGAAAAATGTAAATTATCAATTGTAAAGTGGTGAAAAAAAATTACATTATTAAAAAAAAAAAATTTAAAAATATAAATAAATATAATTCTTTTTCATGATTTTTTATTCTAAATTAAAAAAAACATAATTTTTATACATAAAAACAATATTTACATTAAATAATATTAATTATAATATTTCAATAAAAATAAATTAAATTATATAAATGCTATTTATGCAAATTTGATCATAGCTTTCTTTACTTAAAGGAACATGAACAAGAGCGAAAATATTTTATTTCATACCAATAAAACAAAATTCAATATGGTATAGTCTGCCATAGGAATTTGAAGGCCTCCACAAGTCTCTCCGTTTCTCCCTTCACAAAATAGGATATTTCCACTTCATATGAAGGGATTGGGATTGTCCGTTCTGAGATCGACAATCCTCCTATCCAAGTGTCAGAGGATTCTGAAAATGATGAGTTTACTAGATGCTCCCCTTCCCAAGTGTCAGAGGATTCTGAAAATGATGACTTTACTAGATACTCCCTCATTGTAGGCCACTGCCACCTGGAACCTTGTGAGAACAGAGCTATCCATGCCCATTTACCCTCCTCCAGTTCCGTTGAAGATATACCCATATAAACACCCATATGACCACCCGTTAACTCCAATTTTGTATTAGGAGATTGGCATTCCACAACAAAACATACCAGAGTTCCATGGGCGTTTGAACTCATATTCTGGTTATCATTTGAGTCAATGACACAGAGATAATTAAAGACAAAGTTTGCAAATGAACCCGCGTCAGGGACTGCCCGCGTACATATTAGAATTTCGTCTGGCCATTTCTGCAAATTCCATGCACAACTTCCAGTCAATGCACAGTCGATTGAAAATAATTAGAATTCTAAATGCATATAAACTATAATTACCTGCATGCTTTGAATGCAACCTTCAACACCTGATCTGCTAATTGCTGTGAGATGCACAAACCACAATCTATCCATGCGCTCCAAACTTTCTATGCCCGCCTCCTTCCACCTCGTTTCTGCTGTCAGCTCCTCCAACGCCGTGCAATGTTCCAAACCATGTATTTTCTTAACTCGGTAGCAACGTTGGAGTTCAAATACTTAGAGAGAAGAAAATTGCGCAAAATTGGGAAGCGCATCTAACTTGGGACACCCAACTATCCTCAGCCGTTGCATGTTTACCAGACCATCAATACCCCACATGGTCCTCACCGTTTTACATCCTTCCAATTTTATGCTCTTCACTGTACTTGGTAGAATTTCTATCTCCGTTAGACGTTTATTGGAGACGAGGAAGAGAGTCTCAAGGCCCGGACAACAGTCCTGAGGGATGGAAATCTTGGACACTTCTGTTCGTGACAAATTTATTTGCTTAAGGCTGCAGAGAGAAGAAGCAAAAGACCACGCCTGGAGATCCAACTGGCTGATTGGGCACCCTAATATTAAAAGAATTTGAAGATTATTCAGCTACCTAACTGATTTTGGTAAAGATTGCAATCCTGAACCAAATATCTGTAAATGCTCTAACAGATTAAGATGTCCCAAAGATTCTGGTATACATTGTAGCTTGGGACATTTGTGAATAGTAAGAGTAGTCAAGGATGACAAATCTCCAAGAGATGTGGGCAAACTTGTGAGCAACTCACTGCCGATATTCATGACTCGCAACTTGCTCAGCTGACTGATGTTCATTGGTAGCTCCCTTAACCAGCGGATACCATCTAAATAGAGTTCCCTCAAGGACACCTGATTTGTGATGTGATTAGGTAACTCTTTCAATCGTTCACAGTTGGAAAGCTTTAAATGCTCAAGCTTTGTCATGTTTTCTAAAATGTCCGACTCTAAGGTGAGTTTAGAACATCCCTTTAAGTTGAGGTGTTGCAAGAGTGTGAGCTCCTTAAAGGAGACTGGCAACCTCCTCAAATTCTCACTATTGGACAAATCAAGATGCCTGAGATTTCTCAAATGGCCAAAATTTCTGGGTAGTGATGATAGCTCTTGACAACTAGGTAACTCCAGGTGCTCCAACGATTGCAGAAGGCAAAATTCTTTGGGCAGACTCCCCATCTTGTTCCCATGACTGTCACGCAGAACTAGTTTTTTCAAATTCCTAAGACATCTTATTGACTTTGGAAATTTTCGGAAGCTATAGCATTCAGAAATAATCAACTGTCTTAACTGCACAGGAGCCTGCAGTAAATTGTCCATGAGATGGATGGAAAACATACAATTATATATATAAAAATAAATAGCTTTACGCATTTTAAAAGAAGACACTTACATCACTGTCAGTCTCCCACAATTCTTCTAACAAATGTTTAGAATAATTTTTTCTGTAGAGTTCCAAAACCCTCAAATTTTTCAATGAACCCAGTGAACCCAGATTGTTCTGCCCAATGTCGAACCAGCGAAGCCATACCAGCTTTTTTGATATATCACCAATTATTTTATTATAATAATTTCCTCTAACCTGAAGAATTTTTAATCCAAGCTTATATTGGGATATGTAATTTCTCCCTCAAATCAAATGTAATTAATTAAATGAAAAAGGAAAAAAAACAAATGGCAAATGAGAAGTTTTTAGATGGCAGGAACATTCCAAAATGATAGAGATAAGGATTAGAATATTTATCTATAAGAGACAAGTCGGCCTAAGATCTAGAAAGGCCTAGGTAGTTTCTAGAATTATCTATGTAATTCATAAGACCTCTATTTAAGGAGACAGATGTAATGAATTGTGGTGTGATGGAGTGTTGGAGCTGATCAAGTATGATGAGTTCACGAATTTGTAAGATTTCATATTGATGATGAATGAAATATGAGTTTATGGCATTTTATGAGTTTGTTATTCTATGTGTTGTGTATTGATCCATATCCATCCACCCCATCAGAGTGGTATCAGAGCCGCTATTGGGAGAGCTGGATTGTGATATATGCATAGAGTTGAAGGTGTGCAAAAATCACTATGCAGAAGTCAGAAGATAGATCGTTGTCCAGATCATTGTTGATTGCCAGAATCGCTGTGTAGAAGTCAGAAGATAGGATCATTGGTCCAGACTATTGATTTCGCCAGAAGCATCGAAAGTTTTGGTACTACAAGGGTCTGCAGATCTAAAGTTGAAGCTTTCGATAAAGAGATAACCCATGAATTCTAGGTTGAGTAGGATTATTGCTGCCAGTTTGAAAGAGAATTCATAGTCAAAGGAGGTTCAAAAGTTTTTAAAAGTTTGAAGATCATTGTTAGCCGCAGCCAAAAGAGGAAGCGCAGCCAAGGCAGCTGCTCAGAGCAGTTACAGAGTGCAGATTAAATGTAGATTTGAATGACAATAGAAGGAGATTACTACCGCTGATTTAAGAAGTTGCCAATCTGAAATTTATTAAATCCTTCCAAGGAGTTCCAGAGATAAAGTTTCAAAGAAGGTCCCCGTAATAGCCAATGTTTGATCAAGTACTACCAATAAATTGCTGACTTAATTATAATCACAGATTGTGGTAAGTAAGCAAACTGAGGAGAACCATCAAGGTGACTGTATTAAGTTTCTTTGTTTTTTTTTTTTTTCTACGCTGCCAATGTAATAAAGAATACAGTGTACCATATTTGAATTGGTGAGGAATGTAGATCTGAGTTAGAAACCATAATTTTGGAGATCGGTGTTTAAAGTTGTAGATCTGAAGCTAACATACAAGGATGTCAAGCTATGGATATGTTGTAAAGGATATGGTAGTTGACAAAATCAAGCCGTGACCATTAAGGAGGAAATCGCTGTTACTGATTCTGTTGCAGATTATTTTTGTCTAAGATTTCAAAGAGAAGGGTATCAGATGAAATGCAGAGTTATTATAGATTGACATGAGGCCGCAGTCCTTAGAAGTTGGCAGGAAAGAAGCTGTCCAGAATTTGTAGAAATTACAGTGACAAAGTTAGTTGACGAAGAAATCAAAGAAGATTTTCGAAGGCACAAGAAGTTTCTAGAAGAAGAATAAGGTGAGTTTAATTATTTGTTTCAATGGGAAAAATTGGAAAAAGGGTTAAAAAAGAGAATAAAAATTTAGTGGTTGAAAATAATTTTTTCGAAGAAGAATTAACAAAGCTTAAAGAACAATTGGATATTGTTAAAAAGAATAATAGATTCTATTTTGAAATTAATAAAGAAATGCAGAGAGAAAAGTGTAAACTTTTAGATGAAAATTATAATCTTGAAAAGGAATTGGAAGAAGTTAAAGATAAAAGTGAAAAGTTAGAAGAAAAGTTAAAATTATTTGATGAGGTTAAAAAGAGGAGTGAAGAGTTAGAGGAAAAGCTAAGATTGTTTGAGGAGATCAAGAAAAAGAATGAAGAACTAGAACAAAGAGTGAAATTGGTTGATGATTTAGAAGAGAAATTAAAGAAATTAGAAGAAGCAAATAGTTTGCAGATGAAGGAAATTACAAAATTGAATGAATGTTTGAAGTCAAAATCCGTATGTGATGTTTCATGTAGTACAGAGGATTTGAATTTGTCAATTGAGAAATGTGTTTTTGTTGAAGAAATTTGTGATAAAAATTGTCAAAATGATAATGTTGTTAGATGTAATGGCAATGAAATGAATGTTGGTTTAAAGATCATGGAAAGAATGGGATACAAAGGTAAAGGCTTAGGAAGGCATGATCAAGGAATGAGAGAGCCAATTAAGCCAATAATGAGGCCAAAGCATGAAGGTCTTGGATATGTGTCAAGTAAAGAAAATAATACAGGTGTAACCAAATTTGTTAAAGAAATGGAATATATGCAATGTTGTCATTGTAACAGGAAAGGTCATGCAAAGGATACATGTTGGGATCTACATCCATGCAGAATATGTGGTTTGAGAAATCATTCAGAGAAGATGTGTTGGCAAAGAGAGAAGACAAATACAGGAAGCATGCAAATGGATTGTGGATGGAATTATGGATCAAGTTGGCAAAAGATGACAGGTATGTTCAAAAGATTGTTCAAGTGGAAATGTTCTTATGTCAAAGATGAAAGAAATCAAGAGAGGTTTGTTGGTTTAGCAAGACGTCAGAGAAGATGGAAAGTTACAGATAGCAAGTTTGCAGAGAAGACTTCCAGTTTGAAGTTTTTGAAATATTTGATAATCAAGGTTTGAAGGATTGCCGCAGCAGTGGGATGAGAGTTGAAAAGAGTTGAGAAAAGAGATATGCAGATCGTAGAGATGGTTTGAAGTTTGAAGACTTGGACAAAGACAAAGGCATCATCAGGCATGAAGATATCAAGCAACGAAAAGGATTTGCAAAATCACCAAGAGTAAGGAATGGCGCAAAGAGCACGAGGCCCAAATTAGTGAGGATTGACATGTAATTCTCCTCGTTCCAACAATTAATTAAAACGTAAAAGTTGAAAAACAAATGGTGAGAAGTTTCTAGATGGCGTGAATATTCCTTTAATAATAGATAGATTAATTATTTATCTATAAGAGACAAGTCACCAAGATCTAGAAAGGCCCAGGTAGTTCTCGGTAGAATTATCTGGTGTAATTCCTAAGACCTTCAATAAAGCGATAATGATTGTGCGGTGTGGTGGAATGTTGAAATCGCAATGTGGCAAATGAATTAACAAAATATAAGTTTATGAATTTCTATAAATTTGTTATTCTGCGTTGTATTGATCCATATCATCCATCCACCCTCCCATCGCCTTAGAGGGTGCAAGGCTACGATCTCCAATCGCTTGTGCTAACTATGAGCTTTCTTCCCTTTGTTAACGAGCATCCTCGCCTTGTGTTAACTCCTCAAACCGATTTGTAACGATATCCAATCGCCAAGCACGCAACATGAACTTTGTGAAGATAAGTGATGCGAAGATCCTGTTTTTTCCATCTTGGCAAAGTCATCCACATCCGCTATTTTTAGCCCGCATCTTGTTTTTAAAGTAGTTTTTCCTTAAAGTTTCTTTTTGCTTTGCTTTCTTCAAATAAAGCATGCCTTTTGACATGCATTGGTGGATGTTTTGTTTTTTCCTAAATCTGTCGCTTCTGTTGCAAGGCTGTTAAGCCTTTTTTTATTCCCTGCGTCTTCGTAATTTGGATGTTAAGGCTGCAATAACAGAGAACTCTGTTTTTGAAAACAGAGAAGATATTTTCTGGATCTGGAAATCATTGTATATCTTTGGATCTTTATGAGGTTTTGAGTAGCGTAATATATGATCTTTTATATAACTGTTTTTTTCTTCTTTCTGCTGTTCAACTCTTTTGTATCAGCTGGTTTTAGAGGAGAGGCACTTTGTTTTTCAAATCTACATTTGGTATCAGAGCAGGTATTTTTGTTTTGGGTTTAAGATCTAGCTGTTCGAATTTCGCCAAAGATTATCATGTCGAATTCTAACAGCTTGCCCATTCCAGAATTTGATGGTAATGAGTATGATTATTGGTGTATAAAAATGATGACATTTTTAATAGGAAAAGACTTGTGGGAGATTGTTGAATCAGGTTACCAGGAGCCAGCTGATTGGAATGCCCTCCCAGTCAATGAAAGAACAGCAAGGAAGGAAGCTAAGAAGAAGAATTTTCAAGCATTGTTTCATATTCAAATAGCTCTAGACAAGAGTTTATTTCCAAGAATTGCAGGTGCAAAGACAGCTGAGGATGCCTGGAAGACTCTAAAAGAAGCTTACCAAGGCAGTGATCAGGTCCAAGTTGTTAAGTTACAGACATTGAAAAGAGAATTTGAGAATTTAAAAATGCAAGAAGGAGAAAGTGTGAGTGAGTATTGTGTCAGAGTAAAAGATGTGGTCAATAAGATGGCTACACTTGGAGAAACTGTGAACACAGAAGTTTTGATAAAAAAGGTGTTGAGATCTCTCACACCAAGATGGAATCACGTTGCCATAATAATGGAAGAAAGTAAGGATTTGACAACCCTTCAATTCGATCACCTTGTTGGATCGTTGATCTCACATGAAGAAAGATTAAAAGATTATTTTGGAGAAAGTATTGAGAAAGCCTTTTCCTCCAAAGTACAAATCACAAAGAATGATGATGGCAGCAGTAGTAGCAAAAGCAATCAAAGCCAAGGTAAAAGTCAAAATCAGAATAATTCAAGAGGTAGAGGCAGAAGTTTTTCAAGAGGAAGAGGTGGTTCAAGAGGCAGAGGTAGAGGAAGATTTGATAAAAGGAATGTTCAATGTTACCATTGTAATAGGTATGGACATTTTGAAAGAGAATGTAGACTAAAAGAAGGTAAAAATGTTAATTATGCTCAAGAAAGTTATGAAAATCCTCCAGATAATTTATTCTTATCTTATTCTAAAAGTGAAAATACTAGTAAAGATGTTTGGTACCTAGATTCTGGATGCTCTAACCATATGTCAGGAAATGGGAAGTTGTTTTCAACAAAGGATGAAAGTTTCAAGTCAAAGATTCAGCTCGGTGATGATAAATCATTGGTGGTCGCTGCAAAAGGTGCTATGGAGGTCCACACAAAAGAAGGTATGAAGAGTGTTAAAGATATTTATTACACTCCTGAGTTAAAACATAATTTGTTAAGTGTTGGACAATTATGTGAGAAGAACTACAGAGTTGTTTTTGAAAATAAGAAATGTACAATTTTTGATAAGAGTCATGGAAATAGAGTAGTCACAGTTGTTCCTATGACGAAAAATAGGATGTTTCCATTGAGATTTGGTGAAAATAACAGCAGCCTTGCCAATATGGCATTTGAGGATACAAGTTGGCTATGGCATCTAAGGTATGGCCATTTAAACTTTCACAGTTTGAAGCTTTTGACCTCACAAGCATTAGTTGCTGGTTTGCCCAAGGTTGAAGAGCACAAGGAGGTTTGTGAAGGATGTGCAAAAGGAAAGCATGCAAGGGAAAGGTTTCCAAAAGGCACTGCATGGAGGGCCCATTACCCCCTTCAACTTGTTCATTCAGATATCTGTGGACCGATGCAAACAAAGAGTTTGGGTAAGTCATCATATTTTATCACTTTTATTGATGATTACTCACGAAAATGTTGGGTGTATTTTTTGAAGACTAAGGATGAAGCCCTTGATACATTCAAGAGGTTTAAAGCACTTGTGGAGAATGAAAAAGGGTGCAAAATCAAATGTTTAAGGACTGATCGTGGAGGAGAATTTTGTTCAAGAGCCTTTCAAAATTATTGTGATATGAATGGCATCAAGAGGCAGCTCACCACTCCATACACACCTCAACAGAATGGGGTAGCTGAAAGGAAAAACCGCACTGTGGTAGAAATGGCAAGGAGCATGTTGCAAACCAAGGGATTGAGTAACTCTTATTGGGGAGATGCAGTTGCTACAGCAGTGTATATTCTCAATCGAAGTCCCACTAGTGCACTTGAGAAGATGACTCCTTATGAAGCATGGTATGAGAAAAGGCCTAATGTTAATCATTTTAGAGTTTTTGGATGTTTAGCTTATGTTCATGTACCTGATCAGAATAGACAAAAGTTAGATGCTAAAAGTGAGTCATGTATTTTTGTTGGGTATAGTGAGGAAAGCAAAGCTTACAGGTTATATAATCCTCTCACTAATAAGATTATTGTTTCAAGAGATGTGATTTTTGATGAAGGGGGAGTTTATGGTCATCAAAAAGGCCAAATGGAGAAGTCAAAATCTGTTTTGAATGATGATATTGATCATGAGCAGCCCACTAATGTTGCTGTCCCAATTGCTATAAATCCACCAAGCAGCCCCTCATCTAATTCTTCAAGTCCATCTTCAACTCCAAGTTCTAGAAGGAAGGTAAAAAGTTTGAGTGATATTTATCAAAGGAGTGCCAATCAAGCACATGAAGAAAATCCAATAGGTGAGACAGTTAATTTTGCTTTATTTACCAAGGCTGATTTTGAACCATCATGTTTTGAAGAAGCATGTACTAATGAGGTTTGGATGCAAGCAATGCAAGAAGAGATGGATTCCATTCATAGGAATGATACTTGGGAGCTTACAGAGCTTCCACATGACAAGAAGAAGATTGGCACCAAATGGATCTACAAGACTAAGCATAACAGTGATGGAAGTGTTGAAAGGCATAAGGCAAGATTAGTTGCTAAAGGCTTCACACAGAAGTATGGGATTGACTATGAAGAGACGTTTGCACCAGTTGCAAGACAAGAGACCATTAGAATGCTGATTTCATTAGCAGCTCAAAAGAATTGGAGCATACAACATATGGATGTGAAAAGTGCCTTCTTGAATGGGTACTTAGAAGAGGAAGTATATGTGGAACAGCCACAAGGTTTTCAAGTGGAAGGAAAAGAGAATCATGTCTACAAATTGAAGAAGGCTTTGTATGGCCTCAAGCAAGCACCAAGGGCATGGTATGCAAGAATTGATGGATACTTTCAGGAGAATGGCTTCAAGAGAAGTAAGAGTGAACCTACCCTTTACTACAAACAAGAAGGTAATGATATTCTTATTATAAGTTTGTATGTTGATGATTTGTTGTATATGGGTAGCAGTTCTAAGATGAAAGATGAGTTCAAAATTGCTATGATGAAAGAATTTGAAATGAAAGATCTTGGTCTCATGAAATATTTTTTAGGAATGGAGGTTTATCAATGTAAAAATGAAATTTTCATTTGCCAAACCAAATATGCAAAAGATATGTTGAAGAAGTTTGACATGGTTGATTGTAAACCATACTCCACTCCAAGTGCTCATGGAGTTGTGTTGAGTAGGAATGATGGTGCTGAATTAGTTGATGAGACTGCTTACAGAAGTATTATTGGGAGTTTGATGTTTCTGACCCACACAAGACCTGATATAGCATATTCAGTTTCACTTGTTTCAAGGTATATGACAAATCCATCAGAAATACACATGAAGGCAGCTAAAAGAATTTTGAGGTATGTGAAAGGCACTCTAAATTATGGTATTCATTACTATTCTTCTAAAAGATTCAATCTTGTTGGCTTTAGTGATTCAGATTGGGGAGGTAGTATGGATGATCGTAAGTCTACATCTGGAAATTGTTTCTCTTTTGGTTCTGGTTTGATTACTTGGAGTTCCAAGAAACAAAGCATGGTTGCTCTCTCATCCACAGAAGCAGAGTATGTTGCAGTTACCTCAGCAGGTACACAAGCTCTTTGGCTTCGAAAAGTTTTAGAAGAAATTGGTGAGAAACAGATTCAGCCTACAGTGATTTATTGTGACAATATAAGTGCCATCAAGTTAGCAAAGAATCCGGTTCATCACAGTAGAACAAAGCATTTTGATTTGAAGTATCACTTCATCCGTGATTTAGTACAGAAGAAGGAAGTTGAATTGAAACACATCAGCACTCATGATCAGTTAGCAGACATCTTCACCAAAGCTGTTGCAAGAGATCAGTTTATGAAACTTCGAGATCAGATTGTGAGTCCTCTTAGCATCAAGGGGGAGTATGAAGATAAGTGATGCGAAGATCCTGTTTTTTCCATCTTGGCAAAGTCATCCACATCCGCTATTTTTAGCCCGCATCTTGTTTTTAAAGTAGTTTTTCCTTAAAGTTTCTTTTTGCTTTGCTTTCTTCAAATAAAGCATGCCTTTTGACATGCATTGGTGGATGTTTTGTTTTTTCCTAAATCTGTCGCTTCTGTTGCAAGGCTGTTAAGCCTTTTTTATTCCCTGCGTCTTTGTAATTTGGATGTTAAGGCTGCAATAACAGAGAACTCTGTTTTTGAAAACAGAGCAGATATTTTCTGGATCTGGAAATCATTGTATATCTTTGGATCTTTATGAGGTTTTGAGTAGCGTAATATATGATCTTTTATATAACTGTTTTTTTCTTCTTTCTGCTGTTCAACTCTTTTGTATCAGCTGGTTTTAGAGGAGAGGCACTTTGTTTTTCAAATCTACTTTGGACGAAGCTCCTCAAACTCGCTTGTGCATCCAGTTGTGGCCATTATTCCTCAAATTCCAATCTTCTTGTAAGAGAAAAGAAACAGCGAAATCAGTAAATTGTTGAAACATTAAACTTACTAGAGACAACAATCAAGCAAATACAAGTAGACAAATAAGGTTGCCATGCCATTGTTTAGTTTAACAATCAATGAAAATAATAAACTCGCCTGTGTTTCATTATGAACTTTAATAAGCTGCCCAGAAAACCAAAGACGGTAAGGAGACTGTTGATTTGCAATTTCTCTACCCAGATCTCTTAAGTGGTCGTGCATTCTTATGCAGTCACTGACATCTATCTCAACTAAACATTTATTCACAAGACTTTCCAAACTATGCAGACCACTCCAACCTGATCCGTCCCATACTGCAATTGCCAAAGTTTTATTGTCTCCAACAAAGAAACAAGCAGTATCTAAAAATATCTCCTTCTCTTCATCATCTAAGGCATCATAACTTACTTTCTACCTTTGGCTGATATCTTTAGGCAGTATTCTAGAGATCTTATCAAATTGATTTTTCCAGTAATCTTTGTTAGAGACCCCATAAAGCTGCCCACCGAGGACTTTAAGAGACAGCGGTAACCCATTACAAGCTTTTAAGAAATTTTGAACAAGCTCTCCAAATCCATGTGTTGGATAGGATTGTAAGAAAGCCTGCCAACAGAAAAGCTGCTTGGCATGAAATGGTTGCAATCGTTTCATTTTATATATGGAGGAAATGCCCCAAGACTTAATGACTTCAAATTCGCGGGTAGTGATCACAATCAAAGTACCTGATGCAATCAAACTTCCCAATCTCAGGCAGTCCTTATTAGGCAATAGCACATTCAGTTGATCAACATGATCCACATCGTCTAGAACGACTAATGCCCGAACAGATCTCAACTTGCTTTCAAGAATCGCCTTCCCATCTTCTATACTGTCAATTGCTAAATTTTTGAAACCAAGGTCGCTTAGGAGCTTTTTCTGTTTGTCATTCAACAGACTCTTGCTCGTAGCATCTCGAATATTTAATATAAGACTAGATCTTTCCATGGATGGATAAATATTGTTATATAATTTTTTAGCCAGAGTAGTTTTTCCAGAGCCCCCAATGCCCCATATACCCACAATTTGGACATGGCTTTTGGCAGATTCCAGTGTAGTTAATTCAAAATCTTTAACAACTTCATCTAAACCAACTGGATGTTCTGCGACCACAAATGGTACCTTTTTATTTCTTTCAATACACAATAAGTAATGTTCTTCAGCAGCCTGTCCTCATCACTAGGCATGTACAACAATAAAAGAAATGGAATAAACATCATACCGATAAGGGAACGAAAAATATATGGAACTAAAAGTTGAGAATTTATAAAAACTCACAGAATGCAAGAGAAGATTGATCAGAAAAAATGTTAAGTGCTTGAGGTAGAGTAGTTGGTACTTACTCCTTGTTATTAACAATGTGACCAATATTATATGAAACATTGTTGAGCGCCTTCTTCCACTCTTGGAGCTTTTTTAAGGTGTATCTACCCTTCTCTTCATGTTGCAAAAATGCATCCGCATAGACTCCTTTTGCATATCGAACATCATCAGTTTGAACATGATAGAAAACAGGAACAATTTTAGTGCCTGTTTTGATCATAAACGACAGCTCTGCTAAAACACCAGGGGATTTACATAATTCTGGGAAAAGATAGCTATATGAAGCGAAGCACTGCGCATTGCTTCTTCTATTTCTCTAGGGAAGGAATCCCCCAATTCAAGCTCTTCGGAATCTAGAAAAACTCTCAGTCCCATCCCATTCAGCATTCTATAAATAGGAGAGGTCAGAGTTCGTTTGACATCAGGACCGCGATGATTAATGAATACATCATACTGCCTCCTCATTTGCAAAGGCAATGCAGCACAAGTAGATGGAGATGGTGCGAGTCCTTGAAAAGCATTTGTAACCTCACTCTCTGGTAAACTACTAGTGGGAGATGTAGATGCCACAGAATTGGATTACGTTAAACACAGAGAAAGAAAGAAAGAAAACCAATTGAAACAGGATGAAAACAGGGTTTCGACTGAGGGTGCAGCAGAAGTAGATGGAGATGGAGCGATTCCTTGACAAGCATGTGTATGCTCAATCTCTGTTTAACACCCAGTGTTACAACTAGAATTAGAAGTAGAGGCCATGAAATTGGATGCCAACTTTGACAGGAAGAAACACCAAAATATAAATTGGAACGAAAGAGGGCTTCTTGATGAGAAGGTGAAGTGCTAAGTATTTGTAAGAGGAGAGGATGTACTAATGAAGAAAGTGATCGAATCTTGAGTGCCTGACGAGAGCTGCAACCACAGAAGTCGATTACCCCACAATATGCAATGGTTAAAATTAGTAGACGTGGGTGGCCTGGCAAACCGCTTGGAAGGAAACTGTGCGACCATCACGATCATGGCAGACACCATAATTAAAGACAACAGAGAATCTAACTGTTGAGGTTTCACTTCAGCCCGTCCTCATTCTCCTTACGCTTGTTGGCACAGGTATTTCTGTAGAAACTTCAGAGAAGAGAGTAGGCCCACTTTAGATCACATCGTGGGGTTGCGTAAGGAATCCTGTGCAACAATCCTGATCACGGTGTACACCCCAACACAGGTCCTGCTCACTTACATCACTTACAGTATCACAATAATTAAAAACAACAGAATCTAACTGTTAAGATTTTAGCTTTATTTCGTCCTCACACAACTTTAATCATGTTTACATACCTAGACATTTCGATGAATACATCTTAGAAAAGAAATTTCTCTATATATGGAGATTTCTCTGCAGAGATGCCACGTTAAATCAAGTTTTAAGATTTATTTTGTTTGTGTGGTACAGGCTATTGCTAGATCATTAGTTTATCCATTCCATTTTCTTTTTAGCTTTATATTTATTTTTATGAAATGGTTTTTGATGTAATGAATACTACCTAATAAGTGCTCAAGGTTTGGTTTGTTTATATTTATTGTATCTTTTATTTATTTTTATCTATTTATATTTAGATATATATTTAATTTATTTCATATTTTAAAATTAGTATTTTAAATTAAAGTTCAATTTTATGTAGTCTAGAATTATTCTATTTCAATTTTATTTAATGTTGAAATAAACTTCAAATTTAAAATTTCAATTTTTCTTCTTATCTGTATTAATCATTATGAGCTGATTTGATAGATATTAATGTGACTTGTAAGTAGGGTTTTATATTTAAAAACATTCAATATGTCATTAGTGCTGGAAAAATGTCACACCTGAACTGAAGATGGACTAGCCGCAAAGTGGGTCGGTAGCTCAATGGTAGAGCACTCCAGCAACAAATGAGAGGTCCCAAGTTCAAGTCCTAGCTAGTCTATGAAGGCAAAATTCAACATGGTATCAGAGTTAGACCAAGCTAGGAGCCCCAGGCGCAACAAATGTGGTTTGTGGGGGGGTGTTGGAAAAAAGCCACACCCGAATTGAAGATTGATTGGTCACAAAGTGGGCTAGTAGCTTAGTGGTAGGGCACTCCAATGACAAATGAGAGGTCCTAGGTTCAAGTCCTAGCTGGTCCATGAATGCAAAATTTAACAATTAGAACACATGTTTGAAAAGGGATAATAAGAATCTAGAACACACTTTCATTTTCTAATGAGAAAGAACCCATCACATCAAAATCATAGAAGCCATCTACTCACTTATGAATGGTTGTCTTCAAATATTCAAAACCAAAAAGTCAACCCACCTAGGGGTTTGACCTAGACAACTTGACCTAAATAGCTTGGCATATTCTACAATATTCTGAAATACCATAGTCCTCACAAGATTCTTAAAATATTAGAGATTAGGCTATAGTAAAATTTTAAGCTTACCTTTTATCAAATCATATCTACATGTTAAAACTTAATTTTGTGGTGATTGGGGTCAAACCTAAGGGGTGCAAAGTCAAATTGTAGGGAATTTTAGGACTTTCTTTTCATTTCAAAACATTCATCAAATTGAGAACATAAAATTCAAAACATATGATAACCAATCTTGTAAATAATTAACTTCAATATTTCAACATTAGTTTGAAAGCTAAGAACCCCTATTCATTGCATTTAATTTTTGAATTTATATATCGCAAGTTTATCAACTTAGCTCTATAATATAGGTTGATCATGCTTATTTTTTATCATTTAACTTAATTATCTTGAATTATTATGTCATTCAAGTAGAAATTATTTCATTTCATTCAATTTTGGTGCCCAAAATTCCTACCCTTCATAGGGTTTATCCTTATTTCCAATTAGGGTAATATGATAATTATAATTATATTTATTTATGATATGATTAGGATTTGATTTTTCATTCATATTTGTGCTTTATAGGTATGTTTGTATTCTAGGATTTTTGATCCATTATCTGACTTTGCTTTCACTCACCCTTGTTCGTGCCTTTAGGGTTTTATTTTCATATATGCCACTAATTAATTTTTTGATTGATGTTAGCCATCAACTTATTCTTATATTGTTTATTCATTTTTCTTAGGATTTTGGGTCTTTATTGTATTATCACTTTTAGGCCTACTCACCCACCCTTGGACACACCTTTAGTGATTTTTTATCAAGGATTCTCATGATTTCTTATCTTTGACTATTGTTCATACTTCTAATATGTTTTTATGTTTTTATACAATTAGTGGCATTTGATTCTAACATCCTTGATTCAATCATGTCATTTTATCATATGGATGGGATCACATTATCTCTTTCCCTTGCATCTATATTTATAGCATTATGATTGAGCATAATAATACTTTTCCTTTAAGCATCTTTCCACCACATGATTTAATTTGTGACACTTCTTTTGTTATTGGTACTCATAGTACATCATCTTCCTTTAAATATATAGTAATGGGACAATACTTTATATAAAGAGGTTACATCTCTTATTGTTGCACATGGAATTGTTATCATTTTGTATACCATTACTTCTATGTATAATGATAATATTAAATTCATATGGCCTTCACATCTATATATCCTACTTTTTATGATATATCATCTTTGTCCACTCCCATACTACTTTTCATGATTTTACTATATCACATACTCAAAATGTACCTAAGGGGTATGGTATGATTGATCAACTTAAGAACATCATGTTAAAACATATCATTGGAAACTTATACTCTCATTGAAAATCTCTAAACATTATTTCAAGCAAGCATTAACTATGACAATGGTTCTTTAAATAAGGTTGATATAATTTTAAAATTAATTTATTAAGATGAGACTCATGAGTTGCATCCCCACTTTAAATTTAATGACATAGACCATTTTACATCATTGTGAAGTTTGGGGACTCTTAACACATGAAAAATGTTCTAAGGTTTGATCTACTATGTTGTTTGAAAAATTATCCTTTTAGGACTTAAACCCTAAACCCTAGATGTTGGCTTAAAACATGCATTGCTACTGTGTGCTTTATTCCTATTCGTTCAATGACCTCTTTAGTCGATGCCCATCCCCTTTAAATGTCATGTCTCAATACCTATATGTTATCAGCTTACTTGCCCCTTTGCCTAGTATATAGGCTTAAACCGTTATTGCTTGTGTGCTAAATGAAATGACTTAATTACCTGCTTGTTGAACCCCACCACCTTAGCTCTGTAGCAAGATGCGATTGCATAGCACATTGCAACTTATGTTTTCTTGCACTCTTTAATGTTGCGACTTCGCACAATGTTGCCATGTGTCCACCAAGTTCTTTCATTCAGCCAGCTCTAACTCATTGTGCTGAGGTGTAACATTCTCATTTGTACCCAAAACTTTTGCTTTATCACAAGTTTGCAAGGCTCTCACAAGGCCAAGGATGCACTATCGTGCTTTACTAACATGTGGCAGGCATTCAGCGTTGTCCCGGAAGGAACAAGTGAAATGCCAATACCAACGCGGATGCACTTGCCAACTTGGAGGATGCTGTCATCATTTTGCTTACCTTCTTCATATCGCATGTTCATTTTGTGCAGCCTCAAGTTGCAACGGTTCGGGTGGTTGATGTATGTCTATATTTGCTGACGTGCGAGGGCTCGAATCTTCTTTACCACCTAAACATTTTTTCTGCAGCATACATGTCGCAACTTCATTGCATCACACGGCCTCAGTTCATTGTCGCTTTACCTTGTGGGCCTGAGCCCGAGTTTGCACTAATGCGTCTGACTGTGACGTGGCTCCATTTGTGCTAGGGGTTAATGGGTAGAAGGTGATGTGGATCCATGTGACGAAACTCGATTAGAGCGCAATGTTTTTCCTTCATCGCAGCTTTTCTCGAGCCAGTAAAGATGATTTCTGTGATAAAGTGCCAACCTTTGGGGAAACAACTTAACTAGCAATCGCACAATGGTGTGCAATGGGTACGCCGAAGAAGAGTGGCAGGTCAATCAGGGAAAATTTTGGTCTATATTTCTTTTTTTTGCATGTATTTGTGTAGTACATGAGGTTTATTGGCAGGCCATTTAGAAAATGATGGTGTTTGTGCAATAAAGGTCTTTATGGAAAAGTGGTAGCTTCAAATCAAATATACATCTATTAACAGAGATTCAAACATGACCCTAGATCTTGTTATGTGCAACCGGTTGTCTTTTCCTTTTCCCTTGGAAAAGTACTTCTATTAATTTTTATTTATATATACATAGTATACATTCATTCTTTCTTTCTTTGTCTTGGTCCGCACACTACGGTGCAAGGAAGTTAAAGATTAAGTAGAAGGCCTAGAAGCAAGGGACAACAAAACCAAACTGGTAGTAGAAAAAGACAATGAAACGCTTGAAAAAGAGAAAATGACAGTTTATGAAATTGATGGAAGTTGAGTAGCAGGAACTATTCATGTTAAAAACATATCACAAACAAATATATATGAATCTAGAAACCAAAAATCATAGTAGAAGTGAATCTAGTACAAATAAAAGAGTTGCGAAGGGTGAGAAGTTAGGAAAATGATAGAGGATGTCAGTTAGAGGAGGCTAAGTGACGGGCAAGAGTTGTTAAAGAGGTATTCGAGAACTAAAAGAATATGAATCGATAAAACCACAATTGATAGAAGAAAGGGAAAGAAGAAAGAGGCTAGCTAACATAATTATTAAAGGAGTGAAAGTTTGTGGAGAGAAGATGATGTTGATAATTTAGTAAGAGACTATTTTGAAGAAAAACTATTTTCAAAAAGATAAATATGTTAATTATGTAAGTAATGAAAAGTAAGGAAAGATGAAAGAGGCGAAAATATATATAACTAGCAATCACATCTTGGTGTGCAATGGGTATGTTGAATAGGTGTGGAAGGTCAATTAGGAAAAAATATGGTCTATTTTTTTGCATACATTTGTGAAGTACATGAGGTTAATTGATAGGCCATTTATCAAATGATGCATTCACAACATAACAACCTAAATGATAGGCACCACTTGTATTATAAAGGATATGGTCGAAAAGGTAGCCATGAAGCATATGAATGCAAAATTTCATGGGATAAGATAAAAAATACTTTAAGGAAAACATAAAGCACATAATGATGACAAAACTTCAAGAGCAACCTAATTTGCATGTGGTAGTGATAATGGTCAATATGTGCTTTTTGTTTCAAATTTGAAGGGTTTGGTGAAAATATCTGCAACTTGATCTATTGTGGGATAGTAGTGTAAATCAATGACTTACTCTTGAATTAGCTCCTGAAGAAAATGCATGTGAATCTTGATGTGTTTGGTTCATTGATGATGGACCAAGTTCTTCAAGATATAGATGGCAGTCTGGTTGTCACAATAGATGACTGATGGATTATGAAAGGTGATACCAAGTTTAGTGAGGATATTTTGAAGAAAAATAGCCTCAATAGCAGCATTGATAGCCCCCCGATACTCAACCTTAGTTGAAGAAAGAGAAATGACATGTTGCTTCTTGCTTTGCTAACAAATGGGACCAAAACCATAGTGAAAAGTGTACCTAGAGGTGGACTTGTGATCATCAATATCATCAACCCAATCAGAATCAGTGTATCCAAGTAAGTTTGAACTTGTGCTTGTTGCATAATGAATCTTGTACCTATGAGTGCCTTGGATATAGTGCAAGATACGTTTGGTAGCTTTCCAATGAAGCTCATGGGGTTTCATCATGAATCACAAAACAATGCCAACTGCAAAGGAAATATCAAGGCAAGTATGAGTCAATAGATGAGGCTACCAACAAGCTGATGATACAAGGTAGCATCAACTAGTGGTGTGGAACGTTTCACCTTAATATTAACCCCAGATTGAAAGGGAGTTGGTGCAGAATTATAATAAGTTAATGTATGAAAATGTGACAAAAGATCAAGAGCATACTTGGGTTGTGCAAGAGAGATCCTAGAAGAGGTCTAAGTGATCTCGATTTTGAGAAAGTAGTGCAAGAGACCCAAGTAAATCATGGAAAATTTTCGTACAAAGAAGTTTTGATAGTCACAATGATGGATGAGGTGCTCCCAATGTCAATTAAGTCATCAACATAAAGAGCCAAGAAGAGAAGAGCATCCTCCTATGGCAATATGTAGACATTCCAATTTGAGTGGTGTCTAGAGAACCCAATGGAGAGAAGAAAGGAGTCCATTTTGGCATACCAAGCTTGTGGAGCTTGTTTGAGGCCATAGAGAGACTTCCTTAGTTGGAAAACCAATGAAGAATCTTGAATGAATCCTTGTGGCTACACCATGTAAATTTCTTCATGTAGATCTCCATGAAGAAATGCACTCTTCACATCCATCTAATGTACAACTCGACCATGAGCTGAAAAAATAGCAAGTAGCAAGTGAATGGAGTTCATTTTGGCAACCAGGGAAAAGGTATCATTCTAGTCAATACCTAGGTGATCCCACAATACTGGTTTACAATTTTTGGCCAAATTGGACACTGAATTGATTTTTTCTAAATAAATCTTCACTTTCGGGCACCTATAGTGGCTAAACCATGAGGAAATTGAAGATAATGTGAACTAGTGATTTGTAACATTTTGTCTATAGATTCTAAATATATTTTTTTCAAATGTTTTGGAGTCAGATTGCACTTCTTTTTCCATCTCCTTCGAAAAATAGTTTTTTCAGTAAACACCATTTTTAAGGAGTGATGCTCATCATATAACATATAACTTTTTTTCCACGAAGGAGAAAATTATAATTTTTTCAAATTTATATTTGTAACTATGATATCTAGTGCTTCCAATTGGTTTCATAGTGTTTTATTGAATATTTTTTCCTTAATCAAGTTTTGAAGTCAAACCAATTACAATTCAGACATAGGAGAACTTATAACACAATTTTTTTTGTATGTATCGAAATTCAAATTTTTTTTGTTGAATCAAGGACTTCAATATCTGGTGCACTCATATCTTTCAAAAAAAAAATGATAATCTTCTATTTTTCCACATTTGCAAAATAGAGAGCTTGATTTTCGGTGAAAAACCTACATTCACAAGAAATAAAAAATAAGTATAATAATAAAATTAAATTTATTTAAAATTATACTTTTTGGGAAGCTTATAATAAGTAATACATAATTACAAAAATTAAAATTTAAATGAATTCATTTGATCCCCCAAAAGGTAAATTAAAAGTGGATTTTATCAACATTTTCATAGGTGTAAAGGAGACTCTGTTATAGGTATGCTTTAAAACTAGCCAAGTTCTATCCAAGGGGGTTTGATCTAATGTACTTTGATCAAACACTCTTCAATTGGAATGCTTTAAATTAAACTTTTAAAGGCTTAAATCATTATATTTTCTAAAAATATGTGATTTCAACTAAAATCATAATCTCCCATAAATTGTAAACTAGCTTTTTGGGATCACCCACCTGACACTTGAGAGAAACCTTTTGCCACAAGTCATGCTTTATATTTGTCAACTAAGGCATTTGCTACAAATTTGGTTTGATAAATCCACTTACACTAAACCATTTTTCTTCCCCTAAGAAGTGGTACAAGATCCCATGTTTTATTTTGCATTAAAGATCTTCCTCCATTACAGAATCCCACTTAGCAATACCAGATGCTTTACGAAATGATTTTGGATCCAAAGCCATGGCGATGTAGGAATGTGGAATATCATGATGTTGTGACCGATTTCTCCTAGTATTGGAAGGATCCCCAACAAGAGGGCTTGCAGACTCAAGTATTTGGAGAGCCTAATGAGGCATGGGAGGGGATGGAGGAGGAGATTCCAAACTTTGTGAAGAGGAAGATGAAATCTAATGATAAACTCGATGACTAGAGGAAGCTTGAGGAAAATCCTCAATATCAAAATTCTCTAAATCCACTATTGAGGAAAGATGAGTAGAGGATGAGCTAGAAGAGCTTTCCTCAAAATACACAATGCACTCAATGAAAATTTCATGTGTTTTAGGGTCCATTAGCTGATATCATTTGACACCATTAGGGTAACCAACAAAGATACAAGGCCGACTCTAAGGTTCCATGGCCTTGCACTTCTTTGAAGGAATATGTGCCCATGTTGGGGAGCCAAAAACTCTAAAGTGCCCCATAAGAGGTTCCTACTACACTAGGTATCAAAAGGAGTGATGCCCTTTAATTCTTTATGTGGAACTCTATTTTGGATGTGAGAAGCATATTTGATAGCTTCTGCCTAATGTGTAGGTGCAAGGGAGCAAGCATGGATCATGCAGCTAGCCATCTCTTTCATGGACCTATTTTTCCTCTCAACTACAACATTCTGTTGTGGTGTGTAGGCAATAGTATGTTGAAGACCAATCCCTTTAAGAGTATAGTATTGCTCAAATTGTTGGTTCACATATTCTTTGCCATTACCAGTGTGGACAATTTTGACACACTTTCTAGATTGTTTCTCAGCATGAGCCTTAAACTCTTGAAATCTATCAAAGACTTCTACTTTGTGTCGAAGAAAGTAGACCCATGCATATCTAGAATAGTCATCAATGAAGGTGAGAAAATAATGAGTT
Organism: Sequoia sempervirens; assembly: GCA_007258455.2. Lineage (NCBI taxonomy): Eukaryota > Viridiplantae > Streptophyta > Pinopsida > Cupressales > Cupressaceae > Sequoia > Sequoia sempervirens. The sequence continues at coordinate 47,334 of VDFB02298450.1, forward strand.
TACTAAAAGATAATTAAGGAAAAGGACTTTCCAAGTCACTATGAATGAATTCAAGGACTTTTAAAGCCCTCCAAGCCTTCCCTTTGTTGAACTTGTCCTCAAGATGTTTTCCCAAGGCACAACCTGTACATACACCATTAGAAAAATTGATTTGAGGAAGACCCATGACCATGTTTTGTTTGTTGAGTTACTAAAGATCATGGTAGTTGAGATGGCCAAACTGCTCATGAAATTTGAATGGATGAGCAATGTAGTGGAATGTGAATCAGGTACAAAATGAGAGAAAAATTACAAGTGAGACTCATGATTGTCCTTACCAATTGCAAAGAGTGCATTATCTTCAAGATTTATGATGCTGACAAAATTTTGAGTGAATTCAAGTTTTCTACCATTCTGAGTGATTTGGTAGACGGAGAGAAGGTTTGCTGCAAGATTAGGTACATAGAGGACATCCTCAAATGTACCATTTCCATCATTAATTGAACCCTTCCCAATTACATCCACTAGAGAATCATCCCCAATGAGAATATGGGGTGTTAGGTCTCAAAAATGTAGGTTGTAAATCCCTAAGAGGATGTTGGGCTCTATGGTCAGACTTACAACGTTTTTGAACTAATAAACAGAGTTAACCTAGGTGGTTGATGACTCCCTACACTTCATGCTATGTTAAACCTAGGTGGTGAACCTTGATAACTAATGCAGATTTAATTAAGTTGTGTGACTTAGTTGGTTTTAAGGATCTACCTACAGTGGCATGAAATGTGGAATAGATGAAGGCTTGTTAACTACTCCTACTCCTAGTACTGAAATTTGAAATGTGAATATATAAATAAGATTTTGTAGATTTTGAAATGTAATGGGTATGACCAGTGCCTAATTCTATTCGGTTAATGGAGTCAAGAGATGAATGATATGTGACTTATTTCTTGATACAGTTTGAATTGTTTGACACTTGTGATTGTTTATACATTGTATAAACGTGCAAGAATGTAACTATTAGACTCTTCTTATCGATCCAAATGATTCTTTTCAGGTTATTGTGATCAATTAATATGAAGTTTTAATCCTTTTGAAGGAACTAGTTAACTGAATCACACAAAAGCAACAAGTGCGCCCTGACAAACCAAATATACTTCTGATTTGAATAACAAGAAAGAATCAAACTGGAGACAGTATGATAATTTTATCAATTATAGGACTCTTCTTATCAATCCAAATGATAATCCCAGATTATTGTGACTTATTAAAAGGATTTTTAATTCTTTTGAAGAAACCAATTAATTAAACCACACAAGAATAACAAATGTGCCTTGATAAATTGAGCTTTGACTTCAAACTAGAGAACGCCAAATAATAGTGTATTAACAACAAACAATTGATACTAGAATTTAGCCACAACATTACATCTTCTTCTCCATTATATTTACTTCAAAAAATGATACATTATATAGTAGAAATCTTTTATGTTGCAAAATATGTATGCTGGTATGATTGCTATCCCTATTGATAATCCTATTAGATAATCAATTTTTTCATCCGTCCTTAGTTTCCCTTGATGTATATGGGAAGCTACAAGCTTTAGGCCTTTTACAAAAAGTCATATCATTTCATAACTAAATGCTAATAACTAAATTAAACATAAACATAGAAAGTGAGAAGTTCGCAAATAATCCATGAAGCACCATGATTTGTTAATCTCCATTAGGTACCTGTAATCATTGAAGATTTGTCCAAGGTCCATGCTCCATGATAATGTATCAGATATTGTGATACTTTGATAACCCTATACTCCTTACTTGGGTCATGCAATAAATATATTGACCTTTGATAAATGTTCAATATATCTCATTTTTACCTAATAATCAACATTATTGATGATGTATTTCAATGTTCAATTTATTACCTAATAATAGTATTTTCTTATATTTGTTCTTCTAACCCTATATTTAGAGACCAGGATAAATTTAGTGATCATTCATAAAAATAGTGAGTGAACTTAACTTCACTTCACTTCATATCTCTATGCAAACTTGTGCATGATCATCCTAATCCCTCTATCTCATTTCACATCTTATACCATTGATCTCATTCTTTGAAAATTTATAAATCAAACATATTTTGATCACTCAATCCATCCTTGAATCAACAACCAAACTCTACTCATTTTACATCTTTCTTTTGCACAACAAGGTTATGCTAAGTTTATGAGCAATGCACATACATACTTAAAATAGCATAATTCTTATACATTTGACAATGGATTAAGGCTAGGCATTTTCAGGTGAGGTAAAGTAGGTTAGATTAATTTTCTTTACATTATATTTGATTGCTTTCATTTGAAGTACGCAAACATTTCATTGGTAATAGGTCTATTTTAGTCATTGGATTAGGGTTTTTATTGATTTGATCTCCTATTTTTTGTAGAATTCCATTGATCATATTCACTCAATTATTCCTATTCAAAAATTATTCCCTTCACTAAAGGATAAAACCCCTACCTATGGATATACTATATATAGGAGTTAAGAAGGTATCTATTGGTGCTAATTGAGAGAGGCAAATGTATTTACTCATCTCGTGTATAACAAGTTTCATAAAACATAAACATATGTAATAATATCCCATGTAACATCCCAATTGAGGGTATATAAGTATCATAAATTATACTATGATCATATTCTTTTGTGCAACATTCTCATTCAATGTATCTCTAACTACCTTGCATTATTACTAAGATAGAGCATAAATGGTGTATAATTAATAAATAGTTAATAATAAATTTTTGCATCATTGAAAAAGAGTACAAAATCATAAAATCCAAGTAACTACAAGCAAGTATAGAGGTACAATAAACATGAAATGTAGAGATTATTAAATTTAGACAAGTAGAGGGGAACTTGGTGAGTGCATCTACAATTTTTTTGGCTGCAATGTTATGCTCTTGTCATCCAAATGCCACTCTTGGTATTCTCCTTCCCAACATGTCAGCACTCTAAATCCCTTCCCTTCTTACTTCTTCTATCTCTCTCTCTCTCTAAAATCATGTGTCCCTCTATATTCAAGGGGTTGTGGGTTTTTTATAGTGGCTCTCATTCGTTATTTTTTATATTGCTTGAAAAATTTGAGCTGCTTGGGGGCTAGGATGCCATACCTATTAGTGGCACAACCTACTCCTTATCAAATCAATGTCCCTCACTTCATTAATGCAAGTTGTCTCCTCCATGAATGAGGAGAGAAAAACCTTCCACTCACACTATTGGTTGTTGTAATCATGCCACACATTTTCTCCTTCCCTTATTTTATTTTCAATCTTTCATATTATCTTTAAGTTTGCTTTTACATAATTTTTAATTTTTCTTTTTATTTCATTCCTTATAGTTTTTATTTATTTATTTATGAAATAGTTTCTACTACAAGAATTTATGGGGAGGGAGAGGAGTAAATCTAATTATTTGACTCTAGAGTGGGTGACCTACAATTGGTCAAATGTATACCAATAGTGATGGGAAAAACCTTAGTCGATGATGTAACTAGGGTGATTTGATCTCTTGATTGTCTAAATAGGTTATAGGGTTTGAGGTTTATTCTAGAATAGGTTTCCAAGTCCACCTTTTTTTACACCCCAAGAACTTACAAAACCATTCAATACTCACATGCGCATCATCACAATTGTCAATATCTTGTTAATTTGACACTATATATCACTATATATATATATATATATATATATATATATATACATACACGCACACGCACACACATTATGGTGGCTCTCATTCATTATTTTTTATATTTCTTGGAAACTTTGAGCTGCTTGGGGGCTAGGATGTCATACCTATTAGTGACACAATCTACTCCTTATCAAACCAATGTCCCTCACTTCATTAATGCAAGTTATCTCCTCCATGAACGAGGAGAGAAAAACCTTCCACTCACCCTATTGGTTGTTATAATCATGCCATAAATTTTCTCCTTCCCTTATTTTATTTTCAATCTTTCATATTATCTTTATGTTTTTTTTTACATATTTTTTAATTTTTCTTTTTATTTCATTCCTTACAATTTTTATTTATTTATTTATGAAGTAGTTTCTAGTGCAAGAACTATGGGGAGGGAGGGGAGTTAATCTAATTATTCAACTCTAGAGTGGGTGACCTATAATTGGTCAAAGGTATACCAATAGTGATAGGAAAAATCTTAGTCATTATGTAACTAGGGTGATTTAATCTCTTGATTGTCTAAATAGGTTATAGGGTTTGAGGTTTATTCTAGAATAGGTTGCCAAGTCCACCTTTTTTAACACCCCAAGAACTTACAAAACCATTCAATACTCACACACACATCATCACAATTGTTAATATCTTGTTAATTTGATACTACACACACACACACATATATATGTATGTATGCATGTACATGCATACATACATACATACATACATACATACATACATATATAATCATTAAATTAACAATTCTAAATTACTTGACAACTATACCAACTAACAAATTAATAGGTTCATAGCATTCATCATTACATCCATGCACACAATTTTTTTTATCCTAGTATGGATACTAAGGTTTTTCCTTCTAAATTACATTGAGATGACAAATGACTAACACAAAATAAAGTAGAGTATGGGGATGTGACATGAAGGAGGCTCATTCAAAGAAAAATCTTCATTGAAATGGCAATGAATTTTACCTTTTAAGATTCAATTTTGTTCCTTGTGTCACAAGTGGAACACAACTATATTCTTCCACCCATTTATTTGGAAAAAGTGTGCAATTAACTTGAGTCAACCCCATTACTATAAAATATCTATCAAATCATTTACATTGAGATGAGAAAATTAAGATTATCGATAAAATATTTACTTTTTGAAATAAAAATTCTTAATTACTAATTTTAGAGTGATAAAGATTTATTATACAATATTAAGATATCAATATAAATATTTCACATACAAATAAATTCAAATAATAAATTTAAGATTATAAAATAAATATTTCTTTTTAGACTATCAATTTTTAAATGTTAAACATTTATTACATATATTAAAAAATTTAAATTTGTATTATTCTTTTATTTAAAAAAAAATTATTAATATTTTTTAAAAAATAATGAAAAGTGAAAAATTAAATGTAATTTTTATTTATAAAAACAATATTTATATTAAATAATATTAATTATAATATTACAATAACAAATTTAAATAAAACTATATAAATGCTTTTTACGTCTCGAATCACACTCTATGGAGTATTTTTCTATTTTGATGATGGTTCATAGAGTGTGATCCGAAACGTTGATAAAAAAAGACTCCACACAATCAAATCCAAAGCATTCAGACGTAAATTCATATGGATTATGGAAATCTAATCACATTGATATATAAATACTATTTATGCAAATTTTCACTAAACTTTCTTTACTTCAAAGGGAACATGACAAAAGAGCGAAATTATTTTTTATTTCATGCCCAATAAAACTATATTAATTTGGTAGTCTGCCATAAGAATTTCAAAGTCTCCATGAGTCTCTTCGTTTCTCCCGTCACAAAATATGATATTTCCACTTCATATGAAGGGATTGGGATTGTGCTTTCTGATATCCAGAATTCTTCTTCACAGTCAGAGAATCCTTCTTTCAAACTGTCTAATTTTTTTGAAATTGATTCGCATACTTGATACTCCTCCTTTTTGTGCCACCTGGAACCTTGTGGGAACAGAGCTATCCACACCCATTTGCCCTCCTCCACTTCCGTTGAACATATTTCCATATTAAAACCCGTTTCACTACCCATTAAGGCCAAATTCATTTTAGAAGATCGACATTCCACAACAAAACATACCAGTGTTCCATGGGCATTGGAACTCATATTCTGATTATCATTTGAGCCAATGACAAAAAGATATTTAAAGACAAAGCTTGCAAATGAACCTGCGTCCGGGATTGCCCGCGTACATATTAGAATTTCGTCTGGCCATTTCTGTAAATTCCGTGCACAACGTTCAGTCAATGCACAATGAATTGAAAATACACAATGAATTGAAAATAATTAGAATTCTAAATGCCCATAAACTATTATTACCTGCATGCTTTGAATGCAACCTTCAACAGCTGATCTGCTCATTGCTGTGAGATACACAATCCTCAATCTTTCCATGCGCTTCAAACTTTCTATGCCTGCTTCCTTCCACCTCGTTTCTGCTGTCAGCCCCTCCAACGCTGTGCAATGTTCCAAACCATGTATTTTCTTAACTCTGTAGCAGCCTTGCAGTTCAAATAGTCGGAGAGAAGAAAATTGCGCAAAGCTTGGAAGTGCATCTAACTTGGGGCACGCTTGTATCTGCAGGCTTTGAATGTTTACCAGACCATCAATACACCATATGCTCCTCACCATTTTACACCCTGTCAATCTTATTTCCTTCACTGTACTTGGTAGAATTTCTATCTCAGTTAGATGCTTATTAGATGAAAGAAGGAGAGTCTCCAGGCCGGGACAACAATCCGGAGGGATGCAAATCTTAGACACTTTTGTTCCCATCAAATTTATCTGCTTAAGGTTGCAGAGCGAAGAACTAAACGACCCCGACGAGAGATTCAATTGGCTCATTGAGCACCTATAAATACCGGTTGGCTTAACCAGCACACTCTAAGCGTTGACTGCTTAGAGTGGCTGGTGTGGGGCCCATTTAATCCGTCCCTCTTCCGTTCACTTCACCATTTCTCCGTTGATCTTCTAAAATTTCACGTGCAGTTTAAAACCGTTTACGTTTAATTTTTTCGCGCCTAGTTTTCAACTATTTGTCCTTCCCGCCCACGCAAAGCTCAAACTCATGCTATTAGGTAATTGTATGTGATTTAGTGTTTGCTATTTTTTTATCCCTAATTTAGTGTTTGCTATTAATGCTATTAATTGTATGTGGATTAACCAATTTTAAATACATACTTATGCTGAAAACTCTACAGTGGTATTAGGTGATTTTAAATGTATATTTATGCAAGAAAACTCTAGTGCTATTATGTATAATTTATGATCTATTAGATAAAATTAATAGTATTTATTTTTTATGTTTTTATTTAATTAAATAAATAAGATTTCTTAATAATTTTTTTATTATGAATATGTTTATATGTATTTAGTAATTTAAATTATTATTAAAAATTGATATTTTTATACATATATATAAATAATTACATCAAGGAATAAAGATGTTAACCAAAATTTCTATTTTTAAATTGAAATTTCATAATCATTTTTAAAAATATATTATATTAAAATAATATAAAATATATATATATATATATATATAATTATTGAAATAATGAATGATTTTTTTTAAAACATAAAATTAAAATTTACATCTTAATCCAAAAAATGAGTAAATTAAATTAAATTATTGTTATGTAAATACAAATAGTTTTTCAAATAAAATAAAATCAATAATATAAATAAAGTAAAATACAATAATTCTAAAATAATTGTAAAATGAAATATAATAAATAAATTTAAAAAATGAGATAAATAAAATAAAATAATCCTTAAATAATTCTAAAGTAAAATCAAATAACTCTTAAAGTAAATAAAATAATTCAATTTTGATATTTCTAAGTGTTTTTAATAGATGTACTTAAGAAATATATTCTAATATATGCATGTTAAATTTCTAGTCTAGATTAATAAAATGATATATCTATACTTTGATATAAATTAATAATTAAAAGTTGTGTTTAATTTTGTGGATTAATGGATTTTGGAATTAAATGTTAAATTATGAGTAATTATGGCCAATAGGGATATTTAATTTTATGATTAGAGAATGCATGCAGTTTAATAAAGATAATGAATGTAAGAATATATTCTTGATTGTTATTAAAATGTATCTTTTGTGAATGAAATGTCTTGAATTATGTAATAAATCTCTATGATGTCACCAATTTTGACTAAGTTATGTTGTTGGGTCTTTACAATCATGTATTTATTCAGCGGGCATACAACAAATTCATCATCAACAATTCACCACGCGAAGTGAATTTTCCTAGAGCCATTTATTCTATGTGCATGGATTTGACCTTGCTTAGTGTGTATTTCTACTCTATAACTTATCTGAATGATATTTGTTTTGTTTTCTCTTTTCTAATATTGGAGACTTGTAATATTTACAAATACCTTGGAAATATTATCATCATATCAAAATGGAACTTTTTACCTAGGTCAACTCCAAAGATTTTTGTAAAAGATCAAAGACATGTAGAATTTGAAAATACTCATGGAAGGATTGTCATTATATTGTAAGGGGACATGTTCACCTACGTCAACCCAAAAAATGTGTGTAGAAGATCGACTATGGACATGCACCCAAGAATGATGCATTTAATTTTTTTATTCATTTTAATGCACCAAACATAAATGTTTCATTATTAATAATTTTAAGAGGCATAATTATATTGATAAAAAGAGACAAGTTGTAATGATGTGAGTATTTTAATAAAATCCTTTTAACTTAAATTTAATAGTCATTTACATCTCAAATCATTATTTTTTAATAATAAACATAACATGAGTGATCATTATTAACTAACAAAAAGTGAAAAAATGTTTTATAGTTTTTTTCATGTTGTATATTATCTGTTTTATTGCTATGAAAAAATTAAACCGTTTTTAATGTAAAAGTTAAAGTAAACTAGCATACCCATCTTTAAAAAAATCTAATTCATAACAAGTGCCTAGAGAATAATATCTCTTGACATTTTTTACATAGATTTTTGGAAGGGTATGCTAGTTTTATTTACTTAAAATAACTATTTTATAGTTAATTTGCTTAAGATTTTTTTAATTTTACCTTAGAATGATTTAAGAATCATCTTATTCTTGATTTATTTAAGAGTTATTTTATAGTTATGATATATATAATGTAGCTATATTTTAGGCTTTTTTAACATGAGACCATCACACTTCACCTCTTATTTTCATTATAGTTATTTTTATTTATTTTAAAAAACTTTTAAAAAATAAAATATTTATAAATAATAATGTATAAAATAAAATTATTTTTAAGTAAATGTTTAAATAGTGTTTATGTATTTTCTTATCTCTCTACTTATTTATGTGTTTATATGTTCATGCATCTATTTAAAAGTTTAGATAGATAATAAAAATATTATTCAAAAGAGGTACAAGTAAAGTTTGTTGAAGGTGGGTCCACCTAAAAGAATCAACTCTTCTTCCAAGAAGAAATGGATGAATTATTCTTAGT